>QEOT01123953.1:44440-109578 GCA_003123785.1 Pterocarya stenoptera | reverse complement strand
GAAATTATTCCTAATTGTAGAAAATATTATCTGGAAGATCTCCATTACGGGTGGCGCGGGTCCCGGGACACCGCAACCGGCCCGTCGCCCCTTGTTTGCGGGAGCAGTCCCAGAATTTTTTCCAACCTGCCCAAATATATATATAAACAAACTTTCTGTTATATCCAAAATTACGTTGTTTTATCTTAAGATTTTGATTAAGGTTTGTTTTAAAAACACCCTGTGTGCTGTCGTCCTCTTTTTCCTTTTTTTTCTTTCTTTCCATTAGTAATAATTTATACAAACTTCGTGTGAATTCTTAGGAAAAAAAATCACACCATGAAAAATATAAAAAAATAATAATTTTTTTGATAGAGCTTACTTTTTTACAAATAGTCTAAGACTTGTACTTAGCACCATTCTTATAAAAATTCTATTTTTAAAACAGTATAAAATGTAAATACATTATTATATATTATAAAATCATCTCAACTATAAATACTCAAAATACAAGATGGTTCCTTTATACCAAGTGATGTGATGAATTTCTCACGTCAACTTAAATTAGAGTCCTTCTTCAGCCACCGACGGCTGCTCCCGATTTTGCTTTCCGACTGACATGGCATGCCATGTGGCATGAGTACAAAATGCTAATATTTACAGAATATTTGATTTAATACAAGCTAATTTGGTGCCTTAATCTTTGGGTAGTGTTGTTTCCAGAGTTTCCAATTACAGCCAAGTCTTCATCCGAATGTTTAGCAGAACTCCAGAGTTTCCAATGAAATTCAAATCATCCTTCAAATCCTCCGTGATTCTCTTTGATTTATTACATCTGGCACCTGCCTACAGTCCTAGCTCCATTTCGACGCCATCTTCCATCACCCAATTCCACTCCGTAGCTCCTTTTTGACAACCCACATCCTGTAAATCAGCTATAATATGGGATATCATAAACACACATCCTATAAAAGGTTTGGTTCTGAAAGAAAATGAAACTTGCATACGAGAAACCCATTTATGCGAATACAATCGAGGATGGACGGAGGGAGATTTGTTGACAGATTATCTACAAAAGAAATCAGAAGAATAAAAAGAGTTGAGTCTTGACAATAGAATGTGAAAAAACAGTCAGGGTTGGCAGTAGTTCCTAACTTCTTTTCTTCTAACGGACCGTAAGAGGATTTGGAAGCTGTTATAGATAAAGAAACTTCCAATCGATTTGATCTGTTTATTTTTTGTTGTTTTTTTTTTTTTAATAATTACACGTGACATGCCACGTCAGTAGGGAGAAGCAGTCGGGAGAAACCATTGGTGACCGTAGCATTTTTCTATATTTAATAGATAGATTTCACAAAATATTTTCTCTATTTAATATATCAAGAAGCAAGACTAACAATAAAAATCTTAAATCTGCGTAATTTTTAATTATGCGAGATGTTCACAGAGATAATATAAAAATTGATGCGAAAAATTCAAATAAATATCATTAAAACCACTCACATGGTCCGCATTACTTAAAATAAAATAAAATAAAATTGCGAGCGTCATGGCTTGAGAATTGGCAATTTGTTTTTATTTTGACATATGAAGAGGGAGCGAATGAGATATTGTTTTATATTAAATCACATTAATGTGTAACATTTTTTTATATAAGATCTTTGTATAGATTAAGGTTAGGTTTAGATAGTGAGTTGAGAAGATATGAGTTGAGTTCATATAACAGTTAAAAGTTGAATAAAATATTATTAAATATTATTTTTTAATATTATTATTATTTTAAGATTGAAAAAAATTAAATTATTTATTATATTTTATATGAAAATTTATAAAATTTATAATAATTAGATGAGATAAATTAAGAATATTTCTCAATCCAAACTGAGCTTACACATTTGTATTAAGATGAGAAGTGATATATTTAAGATGGTACGTGCAGCATTTTATGGAGAAGCAAACACAATGTAAATCAAGAATTACCATATTACCCATCCAAAGTGTCCGACTTTAATGAAAAGTATTTGGCAGTACAAAAACTTTATACAAATAAATTTACATATTAACGTAATTTAATATGATCAATAAATTTTTAAAAACTAAATAAATTTAAAAAAATGATATTTACAATTGTGGAGTGCACAATTGCTTTGAAAAAAGTGAGCACATACAAGAACCATATGAAAAAAGAAAAATTTAATAATAAATTTTACTATTTTTCAAATCGATTATGTAATATTTACGTACTCTTTGACTGTATATAACATTACTTATAAATTTAATGTGTTTGAATATGTAGTATTTGTTGTATAAGATTATTATATATGCATGATTTAATATTCGTTCATATAAAGAGTCAGATCTTGATCTCAGGGGATTATAAGACAAATGATACCCGATTATGTAGAATATGATTTTTCTTCATTAAATAAAGGAAATATTTTAAGAGAATGAATGAAGGAAGCATGTGAGGATTGCCTTCGCGTAGCTGTTGCGGTGCGAACAGAGCACGTGACACTTTGGATATCTTGAAAATAAATACTTTCTTGGATTGTTGCCCTTCCAGTTATGAAAGTCAAGCGCTGCAATTAAAACTTAAGTTATGTTTGGTTCATTCAATTCATATTAAATTAATTATCTATCGGATTTATTATTTTTTCAATTTTTTATAAAAAAAAAAAGAAGAAGTTAAACTTATCTCGACCTATTTCATATATTTCTTAAATGTGTTTGGTTATCAAACTCAACTGAACTTAACTGAGTTCAATCTATTTTTAAACTAAGTCTAACATCCAAACACCAAACACCCAACTCTCAAATTACTAAACTCATCCCAACTCAACATTTTTACATGTGGGATCCACAATATTTTTCAACTTAAAACATCTTTATATGTGGGACCTTTAACTTTTTTCAATTTTTCATAAAAAGTATGAAACTTATTTTAACATCTAAACATACTTTAAATTCAGTTTAGATGTGTTCCACATAATTCCTTCCATTATTCAACTCATTACTATTTATAAAGAACTCAACTCAGCTAAGTTGAGCTTAACATCCAAATGCAGCTAAAAAGTTAAACTTATCTCACTCTAAAAAAGTTAACCTCATTTTAATGAGATCTATAAAATATTAACATTTACAACTCAATTTAATTCGTCTCAATATCTAAACATAACCTATTATTAACTAACTGCCAACCAATTGAGCCTGTGGGCCGTGGCTGTGTATTTAGATAAAAAATAATAATTTAAATTCACAACAATCAAATATATAAGTTTTTACCTTACAAATTTCTTTTCACCATTTATTTTCAAATTTGACTATTAAGAATATTAGAAAAAGAGTTATTATATTTTCAAGTTGGTGTGTAATACACCATCCACATCACTTAAATGGTAAGATTTTATTTATAAGATTTAAAATTTAAAATTTATCTTCCAAATATAATAATGTCATCTAAACATTTTATTAAATACATTATTCACACCGATTAGAGTTTTTCTTGTTTTTGACATATCTTTCTATTTTTCTTATCGAGTTTTTCAAATCACCTATTGTTAGGAAGAGAAACACTACATAGACGCATTATATTACACACCTTCACTTAATTATATAATTTGTTATTATTATTTTTCTATCTTAATATTTAAATATTTATTAACAAAAAAAAAAAAAAAAAAGCCAACAATGTTACATTAAAATAATTCAAGCCCATTCTCAAACAAAAGAAAAATATTCAAGCCTGCAAATTTGGAACGTCTGATTTGATTTTTCAACCCTCCAGCTTTCTCCTTTTTCCCACGTTTGGCCGCAAGTTGTGATAGCCAACTTGGCAACAAGTCATCATGAATATTATAATGTAATAGATCTGATTAAAAAAATGTTTTTGTCAGTCTTCACGAGTTTGCCTTTATTGTCTTCTTTACCAAACCTCTAAAAGAATTAATTAAAAGGAAAGAGAGATCAAGAAAGGAAAGGACCATCTCCTCTCGTCAAAGTCCACAAATCATAAAACAGTTGGTCTAGAACGAGTTGGTGGACGAATTGGACGAAGCTGAGGTGGACTGATGCTGTCAGATCTCCTTTGCCTCTCCTTAGTCCGTCTCCACTCTCCAAAATACCTTCATCTCTATGTGTCTTCTCGTTTAATTATTAAATTAATCTTTATATCATCTTATACAATACACATCATAATTTTTTTATTTATTTCTTTTATTAAATCTGTATTATATGGATGATGAATAAAAAAATATAAATGTTTCAAGAAGAGTAAAATAAAAAAAAATTAAAAAAAAAAATAAAAAATACATTAGTATGTGGTGTGTAGGACGATGCATAGCAATGCTCTTAATTATTATAATTATTTCAAATCTAGTTTCATGGTTTAATGTCTATATTTTTTATTTTTACACTGAAGAGAGCCTTCCCGTTCAGATTTATCATCTTACCATGTAATTTTTAATAGTATACTTATATAAAACTATAGTTAAACTTACTTATAGTTTGTTTGTACTTTTTAGACGCATGGAAACACAGTCGAAGTTTTGGAGTCAAGAGGCCAGATTGGAGAAATAGTCGTTGAGATTCAAGAAAGTGTAATTAATTTTATTTAATTATTTTAGGCACAAGTATGGAGATAGAGGTATTAGTAGGACATGTTTGATTTTTCTTAGTGGAACTTTAATGGAGAATTAATCAAACATTCTCATTTCATTTAATCATTACAATTTTTTAAATTTATATACAAAATAAAATAAAAAATTCAATTTTTTTTAAATTTTAAAATAAAAATAATATTAAAAAATATATTATAATAATATTTTATTCAATTTTTAATTTTTATCTCATCTCATTTCATCTATAAAAATAAACGAGGCAATGTTTCTCTATTTTTCTGCAAAAATAATGATGTATATTTGTACAAAATGGGATTAGACAGCACTTTGGACACTTACATGCATGAAGATTTATGGAAATACTTTCGAACGATGGTTTTGTCTTTTGTTGGTGTATTTGTTTACACTCAAGTAAGAGATGTACAGTATATTGTTTATGTTTTAGTTTGGAAATTGAACTGTTGTATTTCATTCGATTGTATTTTGGGTTAAGACATTTTATTGAATTTTGAAAAATAAAAAATAAAAAGTTGAATAAAAATATTATAAAGTTAAAAATTATTTGTATATAATTTTTTAATATAATTTTTGTTTTAGAATTTTAAAATATAATTTTTTTTTTATATCTCGTCTGAGAATTTAAAAAAATTGCAATGATTAGGTAATGAAAAGTTAAAGATTTGAAATTAAAAAATATTTTATATTTTAGTGATATTTAAGAATGAAAAATCTGACAACACCTGAGAACAATTGTGTTACCAACCCATCCCGACTGTTTTCTTGCATTAAAGAACAAAGTAATATTTAGTACAACTTTCAAATAGATAAGTTTTATATAAGTCATTTATAAAAAAATGAGTCTCACTAGTAAAAAATAATTTTTTTATATCTATATTTTTTTGTGAAATTTACTTTTTAATAAATGTTTGTATAAAATTTATCTATTTAAAAAAAATTATTTTTTTAAAATTGTATGAGATTTATTTATTTAGAATTTGTATAGATTATTTTTCTAAAAAAGACGACGTGTCCCTTTCACAATAATTCATTGGAGGTCAGTTCTGGGACTTGATTTGACCCGATAATTGTTTCATGTTTTGAAAAGTTAAAATGATTGTGGCAGGGGTTATTAATATATTGGAATAAATAAATAAAGAGGGCCTTGTTTATGCACTGATGAACAGAAATACTATTTATCCCAATGTACTGTTAGTCGTGTAAAGATTATGACTCTTAAGTGGATGTCGATGGATTTGTCAAAGTTTAAAGATATTTTTAATAAATATAAAATAAATTTGATTTTTGACTATTCCATTTATATAAGTCTTCACATTAGAATAGTTATTTTTTTTCATATAACAATAAAATAATATAAGATGAATTTAACTTTGACTATTCAAATCAAATTTTTACATTGAATTATCCATTTATTCATTATATAGTAATGAATAATTAATTTTTTTAATTATTAATTTTTTTAATTTTACCATTCTACATATTATATATTAATTAGTAATTATATTTTAATTAAATTATGTTAATTAGTAATCATATTTTAAACAAAAAAGAGAAGGTCGGTACCATGCGAGGCCCTCAACACATGAGCCTTGCATTAATGGTTTTTTTTTCTTTTTTCTTTTTTATGAGTAAATTGAAGCCTTGCATTAATAGTTATTTAGAAAATATAGACATTTACTTGAAAGTAGTTAATTTATTTAAAGTCGTGCCCCCCAAATATCACATGGTAATATTACTTTCGTTCAACTTGAAAGTAGACATGAAAGCAGAGAGAGAAATAAATGCTAAAATATATATTTAGTTTATTTTCAGTTAGCAAATTTAGAAATAATTTTGGTGTTCACTGTAACTTATCCATTGTGATGCTATTTTGGAGTTTAATAGCTAAATATGTGATGGATTTAGAAGAGGTTTCTCCAAAAAGAAAAAAGGGTAGCAAGAAGAGAGAGTTAGGGAATTTTTCATAAGCACGATAGACCTAACAAGTTCGTGCACATCCATCCACTAACTGGGTCCATCCCTATCTGGTTTTCGTCTCTTATTTGGAGGGGTCCAGAAAAAGGGAGAAAAGGATTCCAATATGTAGCCCACGAGCTACGTCTTCCAATAAAATTCTTCTCTATTTTTTTTTAATTTTTATAATATCGAATTTTAGTTGGACAGAGACGTGCTTATTTGCAGGGCATCTTACTTTATTTACATGTTAGTGTAGGTATGCATTACAGTACAAAAATGGTGGCCACTCCCCACATGTCAGCATGCATGATCTTCTGTAAGAAAGACAATTTGATTCTAATTATATTCTTAATTTATTGTATATGGTTTAGTTGTGTGCAGGGGATCAGAATGGCGACTGTGGAAAGTTATTAAGGACTTTGGGATGCCATGTTACCATTTACTGCAACATGGAGGGTGATGCATAGTCAATGCAGATAACAAATTCGGGTGTTTTAGTTGAAAGGTATTCTGTATGTGATGGCTACATGACTGACTTAAAAGTGAGTTATGGAATTTGCAGCAAAGCAACAATGCTGGCTAGCGAAATTAAATTAATCAAACAAGAATTCTTGTATGGTGCAGGCTAGACTCAACAACTAAGAGTGCAAGCTTCTGTTACCAGTTTTTGCCACATTTGTAAAGCCCAAATAGAAAGCCTAAGTCACATGACCTAAAGAGGAAGAACTTCTAATTTTTAAGCAATATGAGATCTCATACACCGCCTACTCTTATAACTTATCAGAATGGGGAATTACATATCCTCTCTTATATTCCTGACAACCTCGTCAGGCTAATCTGTCGTAGATGGCATGGCTCAAGTCCCACATCATAAAGAGCAAGGACTTTTCCTTCCCAATCACTCTTATCACTTATCAGAATGGGGTATCACAATCTCCCTCCCTTATATTCCCCGACGTCCTTGTCAGGCCAATCCGTCGTAGGTGGCACGGCTCAAGTCTCACATTTTTTGTTGGAATAGGCTCTGATACCTTTTGTAATGCCCCAATGGAAGGCCTAAACCACATGGCTTATACTCTAAAATGGCTAGTCAATGATACAATTGGAGCTCCATTGGAGTATTATAAAAAACAATAACTTCTCATTCCCAAACAATGTAGGATCCCATCACCACCTACCCTTATCACTTATCAAAATGGGTATCACACAATGAAACCGTGGGAACCCTTTCATAGTAAAAAAGCAGCAGCATAAAAATGCTTGGTGATTCATGGAAAAAGCTGTACATGCATAAATGTTGGAAAACCCAACTTCTATGCTTGAGTGCATGGGTTATCTACCAATACAGAATCTGCAGGAAGAAAAACAAAAAATTGTAATCAGTACAATACGTGAGATTATTGAGCTAGTTCATCCCGAGTTGGAACAACAGGCACAAGAAAATTTCCATATGGTGAATCAAAGATCTTAAAATTTCCAGTGGAACCATCTTGCTGTGCTTGGGTTACTGCAAGATTTTTGGCCTGTTGAATTGTCAAGTTGACTCCACGTTCAACCACTGGAACCTACCCAATTCAGCCACATGCTAAACTTAAGGTCGTTTAAGAAATTAGATAAGATGCCAAAGGAACAAAGCCGGGGAGATCTTGGTTACCTTAGAAGTCTCAGCAGATGTTTGAACTCTTTCTTTCTTAGTAGCAACTGAAGAGATGGTCCTGCACGTATAAAGGGGGTTCCCAACAAATCATACTCTATGAATCACACACAGGTGTTATCCAACCCCAAAATTTAATTGCTTTTGGGGAAGAAAAGGTTAAACTCTTTCTTGAGTCATTTTATTGACAAAAAAAAGTAACAAAAATCTTCCTCATATTACTTTCGAAAATGAAGCTGCACTCAACTAGAGTAACTGCACCCCACCCTTATACATAACCCAGTGCCCTGTTTGCCTTACAATCACAAAAGTCAACCACAAAACACTTCTCTATGACAGGAGTTGAACAATTATGTCTCATATCAACTGCCTTTCCTGAAATTCTGATTTCCTCAAATCATATAATCAATTGACAGTTGGATATTACAAATTTGGATAGAAAACAAAAAGAAACTCTTGCATGCATAATGCGGCTGCGCAATGCTCATCCTTCTCATCAATTCTCTTAAACTCCAGTCTATGCCCTCAAAACCAAACCCACAAACTAACAAATCCAAGCACCATATTGAATCTCAGATCTCAAGTAAACTATTATGGAAACCCACACAACCAAAAGGTTTATCGACAGGAAAAGTTCTCCACTTCAGATAGGAAAACACCACAAAACTCCACTTATGGCAGGCTGCAGGAGGATACCATAAAGCAATCACAAAATAATCTCTCCTCCTTTATTAATAACCCAAAGGTCTTTAAATAGGCTACAAATGGAGAGAACACCTAATTCATGAAAACATTTAAATGTCAAACTAATGATAATATTACTTCAATCTTGATCTACTCCTAATTATCTAACTTAACCACTAACCTCATTTCACCCTAATCTTATCCCTAACACAAAACGTAGCCTAGAATTCCATTCCTTCTTCAGATGACTGCCTCACTTCATTGCATCCACGTACACACCGTTAACTTCCAGCAATACAGTGCTTCCATAGGTCAGTTGTATCGGTCGATCAAATACCACTATCTCAATTTAAGCCCCAATCCCACATATAAATAACTGACAGCATTTAACAGGTCAGTGACATTCCCCAAACTCAAATCAAAACCCCAATATCTTTCAAAAAATAAAATAAAATTAAAACCCCACTCTAACTATTACCAAGAAAAACACTTACCAGTTCCAAAAATTACCTTGAAAATTAACATATTTTTTTTAAAGACATTCACACGAAAAATTAAGTTATGCACATCATCTCCAACCACCACCGATTTCATCAGCAGATATACCAATTCTATGCCATGAAAAATTGCAAACCCAGAATTCTATGTCAGTTTTATACTTTCCCAAATCGGATTATTCTATTTGGAAAATAAAAAATTCGATGTTCGGAATCAATCCAAGCACCTAATCTAATCTCTGATAAAATAAACAAATGTAAATTGCAAATCAATCAGATTTTAAGCATCTAAGAAAACTTGTTTTCAATTGAAAGAAAAAGGAATCAAAGGCAAGAGATAATAAAGGCGACAGGGATTACCGGCGAGGCGGTGGCTGGTAGATTTTTCTCCGCTTTTGTTCAGGTTCCATATTCACTAATGGCTTCGAGTTCGTACCAGGAAGATGAAAGAAAAGGCCGAATACATATCTGTGTTTGTGTTGGATTATGGACCCCTCGAATTGGGCTCATGCCTATCACATGTGGGCTCCGATCTTTAAAAGAAAAAAGTAAATTAGTTGAACAAATTATCCCTCTTCCAAGGCTGGCTCCGACTCTGGAGACTGAATGTCCAATTCCGACCAACATTGGAGGCCCAGTTGAGCTCCAACTCCAATTGTAACTCTGAATCTAAGTTAATTTTGACTTCGATTGGAGCTACCTAAGTCGAAGTTGCTGAAGTTAGAGTCGGAAGTCGGATAAGTAAGAGATGCTGATATGAACTCGTGGGAAGAAATCCTTTGAACCCATAATCAATCTGAAAACTCGATCAAGAAAGTCAAAATGAAGCTAATGAAAAATTTAGACCATTTGAGAAACTCGTTTTAAGAATTTAGATTATATGAAAATCTAGACCCGTTGAAGAACCTGTCTCAAGAACCTAAATTATAAGGAAGAACGCCACAAAGATTGTGCTTTGCCTTTGATAAGTTTAAAAGTTCATTCAAGAACAAGAGGAGATAAACTCAACTCACAATGAATAAATTCATCAAATTTCATAAACTTCTTAAAATGAGGCTACCAAGAGTATTTAAACTAAAATCTAATTAAAATCCTAACCAAAATAAAGCCTCATCTACCAAAAATACCCCTGAGTGAATAGTACTGCGGCTACAGTACTCGGCTACAATAACTTACACATCTCAATCCCCCAAAAACCCTAGGTTAACATAAAATCCTTTCCCAAAATACCATTGGGCAAAATACAAGGCCTTCCCAAAAGAAACCCTAGCTGCAAATTAAAACAATTCCTAAACTACCATTAAAAACTTTGCTTGAAACCCTAGTTCATAAAACATAAAACATATGTGGGCCAAACATCCTCAAGCCCTATTATTCTAGACTAATTCCTATAACTAATAAAATAAGCCATTTTAATAAATTAAATAAGGTCCAAACAATAACTCTAACTTATGTATTCTATAACTTGTATTAAGTGGATCAAAACTGGATCTCCTACTCTGAAGCCCATCTTGAGTGTTGGAAGTCTTGCTAGCTTCATCCTAAGTGGATTGCACCAATCCTTGCATTGCCTCCTTGATTTTCTTGGCTCTTAAATTTGTAATTAGCCCATCTGGAACTTGCAAATGATTTTTAAGACTAGGTTCATCTTGGTGCCCTCAGATGCGAACTATAGAGTTATGACGATTTCAATTCACAGAAGGCATAAAAACATAAAATTAATCTCGTGAAAAATGATTAAAAAAGAAAAGCTTCAAGTAATATCACTCTTCATGCTTTTAATAAATATGGATCTCATAACTACAAGAAGTTCTAAGAAGAATAATTCTTACACCAATATCAAGTCCAAGAATCCATAAATCTCTATCTCAGGCTAAGTAGTTGGTAGAATGCATAATGTTTCAAGATTTTTGTCCAAGAGGATTCATAATCCATAAATTTCAATCTCATGCTAAACAATTTTCTTTTTTAGTTCAATTATTGTATTGGCAACCAAACATAACTTAATCCGAACTTGGAGAAGTGAAAAAAGCAAAGGGACCTATTGGGAAGTGACATCGGTAGTGCGAGTCTTGATGTGGTAGTGGAGGTTGTTAAGGATTGCCTGTAATCCATGCCCAGAATAAGAACAAACCACAAATCCAGAGAATAAGAAACAAAATTCCAGGCCATTTACTGTCTTCACCAGTCATGACAGCCATAGTTTTATACCCGTGGTAACCTCATCTATCTCGCCCAATGGCTACATTTATTAGCAATTAAGAAAGGTTCTAAAATAGCCACCACCAAATGTCGGCTTTTATTCAAAATACGCCGAAACCTATATTTCGATGAAATAATGCCCCTAATATTCCAGATCAGAAAAGACATAATATCAAATAAATGTTTTGGAGCGCGTACGATGCTCCAGAACAAAAATAGATTTTTCTTTCCTCACCCTCTTAACCTTTTTCAATGGCACATTCATATAAGGGTCAGAGTCAAATATTTTTGCAGCCAATTCATTTAACTCTCCTTCTTGTTCACCATCAGAAACCGCCCGAGATAGTGCATTATATGCCATCAATTCATTCTCAGCAAAAAAATCTTCTCTGGCCAGACCACCAAGTTCAAACTCCAAAGCCTCATCCACCGTCCGTTATAAGCTCCTAGGCCCAGAATTTGCCATGCTCTGCTCAGGACTTGCATCGGAACCTGTTGATTCATCATCTGCCATATCACTCCATTTCCCAGGACTAGTATGATGAGAATGTATTGGCAGTACAATCTCCAGTAAACTATCCTTACCCAAATCCTAATTGCATATAGGCACCGTATTGGAGAAACATTACACAAATGAAGTTACCTCAAGAAATATCTGCAACGCCCCACTCGCTTCTTCCTCACAAGGAACTACCTCACATTGTTCATGAACCACACCTAATTCTGAGAGGATTAAAAGTTTATCAACACAGCCACTAAAAGTTGTTTGCCGAGCCTGGATCCTCTCCAAAATCTCCTGACGTCGAGACTTTGATACCTCCCCCATCTCTATCTGCGTTATTGGGTGGTCAGCCTCCCTTTCTGTATTTTCAACCTCCTTCCATACCAGCTTTCCATAATTTTTATTTCCCCAACCATTGAAACACTTTTTTTTTTTTTTTTTTTTTTTTTTTCTGCTTGAGATCCCGACCAGGCTTACATTTGGCTTCCGTGTGTCCTTGTTTGCGACAAGAAACACAATAGCTTGGCACCGCCTCATAAAACACCTCCTGAAAATGACTAGAATTTCCATGCGGAGGACCCAACCAGAAAGAATGCCGTAGAGGACAAGAGATATTCAATTCTACACAAATTCGAGCAGCTTCAGGCCGTGTAACACAAGTCGTAGCATTATCTCGCTACAAATATTTCCCCAAACCATCGCCACTCTATAAAATAGATTCCTGAAAATAGTTCAGAGGTAGACCTGGCAACGTCAGCCACACCGGAACCCAAGGAGAATCCTCCTCCTCAATAAAATTCAGGGTCCAATGAAATATTCGGAAAGGCACACCTAAAATTTCAGAATTACCTCTAGCCATCACCGAAATAAAATCCTCTTCCTAAGCCATTCTCACCAACACATTATGTGGGTTCCTCAATTGCCCAATAATTGGTATTGCTTTCAGCCCCCAATGGTTATGAATAAATCCCTGAATATGATCAAGTGAAGATCTTCTACGTAAAAATTTTAAAACCACCGAAAATCGGAACGGTTCCAACGAAAATTGCACTTCCGCTTTTGAAAAGACAAAGAACATCTCATCATGGAATTTCAGTTCTCTATGAGGTATTTGGATGTGAGGCAGCAGTTGAGGATTAGAGCCCACCACTTCCACAAATCGTCGTCCTATATTTTCCATCACAGGCTTTCCATCCGTTGCATGCAAACCTGACTCAGTTTCCCGTCTGAAAACTGCCCATCTTGCCCTGATGCAGTCGGCAGCTGCATAGGGCCGGTGCCTAGTGCCATGCACGAAGACTCTAAAATTGCCAAACGTAGAGAGAATTTCACCCTAGCACCACGTCATCAATATACACTTACTGTTATCTGTTTCCTACCTATAGCTTATACATATGTTAAGCATCCTCAGCTCTAGAATAAGTGTTGCTGCCCTCTTTTCACGTCCTCAACCATCCAAACTCCTTTGAGCATCCACCCTCCATTGTGAACCACGGCTACCACCTCAACTGAGAGACAAACAACCGAAAACCACCCTGTTCTTGTAGCTCAAATCAGAACACTTGCTTCCTCCACATCGAACCACAACCCAACCACCCATGGAGCCAGCTCTCTTTGAGTCTTCATTACCAACCCAGCACACACAAAACCGTTACCACCCTGCACCAAGCACAACCGATACCCAGCCTTTGAAAACCACCAACAGAAACACTTTGTTCTACTTCTCCGAAAACAGAAAAATCCCACAACTTGAACCCACCACCTCCACACCTCGGGAGAGCCACTTGCAGCCACCCCAACTCCTCGGTGCCATTAGCCACGAAAAGTTTACACAGAGAACCACTGACGAAAAATTCTGTCACCTCAGTCCGCCGCACGCCTCTTTGTTCCCCACGATGAGCTACCTCTCCCTACCTCACGCCGAACTCCCTTCCTTCCGCTCATCTCTCTCTCGCTCTTGCTGCCCAGCGTAGGCAGCTTCACCCCCGCACGCCTGCTCTCCAGCCGCACCGCCACTGCCTACCTAGTCCAGTCGTCTCACGCTGCCGCGTGGTTTCTCCTTGAGTAAGCCCCTGCCGCCGCACATGGTTTAGTTTTCTTTTGTCTCTGTTATAGTTTACTAAAAAGGAAACAATATTTTGGATATATCGGTTAAGAAGAAGAGTCTGTTTTAACCTTCCTACCCTTTTATTTTTAAAAACATGCTTTAAATTTTGGAAAGGCTTTTAATGCACTAGAAGACTTATATTGTTAACTGATTGGTGTTTAAATCTAGTGAGCTATTTTTCTAGTGGGCTGGGCTTGAGATTAATTAGGTATATATAATTTTGATAGACTTGTGTATTTTTTAGTAGGCTTTGTTTGATAAACTGTTTTAGTAATTTTATTGGGGTGAGATTTTTTTTTATCAAGCTAAAGTTTCACTATTATAAATATGAGTAATTGGACTCAAATTTTTTTTTATAATTATATTATCTAGTATTAGATTTTATAGTTACACTTCAATAGTAAATAAGTTAGATTTTTAATATTTTAGTCGAAGTTATTAAATGGACATGGATGATTTTAAAAAGTGATGATACATTTTGAGGTTATGAGAATTTTAGGTTTTGAGGAATTAAAATAGGTTATTTGAGAAGCTTAAGCTTAAATATTGAAACACATATTCAATTGAAATTTATGGGAATTACGTGATTATCTTATAGGTGATGATTAATATTTGTTTTGCATTGTTGAGGAAATTTTTGAAAAGCTAAAAAGTCCAGGTAAGTGATGTTCCTATGTTACATTTTGCATAAAATAAAATGATCTGAGATTGATTTTGGAAAATATGCATGTTTTGTTATGAAAAGAAATTTTGGAAACGACCTCAGTTATTTGTTCTACGTTGCTCATGAAATTCTATATACGAATAAAGTATTTTCTATCATGACTGGTGTAGACATGAGTTTATTTTGAAATTTTGTTTCTGAACTGTGCAAAAGAGAGCGAATATGAAATTTTGGTGTATTAATTATATTTTTGTGATCTGATTCTGTTCTGTTATGAAAATATTATGTACTCTGATATGATATGATATTATGTGATTTCTGAAATCTCTGGCATGACATTTTGTTTCTGTTCTGACCTTACCACGGGTGTAAAACTATGACCTCTGTTTGGGTTGGCACCTTCCCAAGAGTTGTCTTCTAATGGTGCCTCCAACCATTTGCTCAATACCTCAGTAGAAGCCTCATTTCCCACCTTCTACATTCTCCTCTCAAGGATAGCTTCAAGTTCTGGTTGCACATTACCCTTATGATCTAGTGGAGGTAAAGTAGGCAAAGGAGAAACCTAGTCACCCAACTTTTTCTTCAAACATATATGTGACATTAAAAACAGGATGTATCTTGGATGTGGAAGGCAAATCAACTTGCATGCCACTGTGCCATTTTCTCAATCATTAGAATGGCCCAGAGTATCTGGGTGCTAATTTATGTTGTGTCTCATGGCCACTGACTTTTGTCTGTAAGGTTGTAACCTCAAAAAGACCCAATCCCCTACCACAAATGCTTTTTTAGTCCTTTTTGTATGCATACAATTTCATCATATTCTAAGCTTTCTACAAAGTTTTCCTCAAAAGGGACAACAATTCATCTCTGGATCTGAGTTGCTGATCCACTGTAGCATTGGCAGTGATTCTTGGAACATATGCAAGCAGCTTTGGATGGGAAAATCCATATAGAGCCTCAAATGGTGAGACCCCAATGGAAGAATGGACAGTAGTGTTGGAACACCACTCTGCCATTAGTAACCAATTGCTCTAATTACTTGGTTTAGTGCCAATGTAGCACCTTAAGTACCCCACAACACATTTATTCAAAAGCTTCAGCTTGGCCATCTGATTAAGGGTGATATGCTGAGATAAAAGCTAGTGAAATTCCTTGCATTTGAAATAATTCCGTCCAGAATAAACTTGTGAATATTGCATCTTGATCATAAACAATTGTCTTGGGCAAGCCATGGAGTTTAAAATCTCCAGATAAAAAAATTTCAGGCACTTTCCTTGTTGTGTAAGGGTGAGCAATAGGGAAAAAATGGCCAAACTTGGTCAATCTATCAACAACAGTAAGAATGACTGACATGCCATTTGAAAGTAGAAGGCCTTCAATAAAATCCATAGATATATTGAGCCAAGGAGATTGAGGAATAGGCAAGGGTTGAAGCAACCCTGCTGGATGCATATTCTCACATTTATTCACCTGGCAGACTTGACATTCTCTCACCATCTTTTTAATGTCTTTTCTCATTCCCTCCCAATAGAAATCCAACTTGGCTTTCTAAAGTGTTTGTGATACCCAACATGGTCTACTTTTGGGTTATGGTAGATGTATTGCAAAATTTTTCTCTGAAATAGTGATGAGGGAACTATTACCAATTTTCCTTTCCTTAACAAATGTCCCTGCTGCAATGAATACTCTTTAGGAACTTGACTTTCATGTTGCAGTAAAGTAACAATTTCATGGATTTTAGTGGAGAGAACATAGTTTTGCTTTAACTCCTCTATCCAAATAGGTGTTGGAAAGGATATGAGAGCTAGTGTAGCTGAATCCTCCTCCATCTTCCTTGATAATGCATCTGCTACTTTGTTATCTCTACCCCTCTTATATACTCAATCTTAAAATCATAGCTCATAAGCTTTGAAATCCACTTTTCTTGTACCTCAGTTGTTGCCTTCTACTCTAACAAATATTTCAAAACTTGGTTGTCAATTTTTATTTTGAAGGTCTGACCCAACAGGTATGGCCTCCACTTGTCCACTGCACAAACTAGTGCCAACAATTCTTTTTTATATGTTGATAAAAGAAATGCTTTGCCCTTCAAAGCCTTGCTGAAAAAAGCTATTGGCTAACCTTCTTGCATTAGAACAACCCCTAATCCCACATTAGATGCATCTCACTCAATTGTGAATTCTTTAAAGAAATCTGGCAACCTTAATACAAGAGGTTGAGTCACAGTTGTTTTCAACTCCATGAAAGTGTCAGTAGCTTTCTCAGACCACACAAAAGAGTTCTTCTTCAGCAAGAGAGTCAATGGAGTAGCTATTGAACCATAGTTCCTAATCAATTTTCGATAGCTCGTCAGGCCCAAAACCCCCCTTAATGACTTCACTATTTTAGACATAGGCCAGTCCAACATCGATGCAAATTTTGCTAGATCTGCTTTGACCCCCCACCCAAAAATAATATGGCCTAAGTAATTCCCTTATGTAACCCCAAATCTACACTTGAATTTCTTAGCATATAGAGTACGTTGATGCAGAACTGCCAAAACTGTTCTTAGATGTATAGGATGCTCATCAAAATCTTGGTTGTAAACCAAGATATCATAAAAAAAATATCAAAACAAACTTCCTAAGATAGGTCTTAAAGACATCATTCATCAAATCTAGGAATGTGGCAGGTGCATTGGTGAGGCCAAATGATATTACTAAGAACTCATAGTGGTCCTTATGAGTTCTAAATGCTATTTTAGCTATATCTTTTTCCTTCACCCGTATTTGATGATAGCCTGACCTTCACCCTTATATGATGGTAGCCTAATCTTACATCAAGCTTACAAAAATACACCATAAAGTTCATCAAGCAATTCATTAATGACAGGTATAGGAAATGTGACACCCCGATTTTTACGTGCTTTTTATTGAAGGGTTTTTTAATGAAATATTTGATTTTGAGCCTTTTAATTTAATTTAACATGTTTTTGCGAGATTATTTTACGATTTTTAAATCGGGAATTATTTTAATGTGTTTTCATAATTTTAATTAGTGTTCTGCAATTAAATTACTTTTTATTTTAAAGAATGTTATTGTTGAAGTTTAATATTTTACTTTAACTAGTTTTGAGTTTATATTGATTTATTTAATTTACTGTTTTAAAAATAGTTATTTTGAGGATCAGTTGTGACCCAAAAGTTGTGAGGATTGGACCACATTTCTTTCCCTTTATTTTTCTTTTCCTATTTTTCTTTTTCATTTCCTTCTTTTTCTTTTCTTCCTTATTTCTCCCGTTTCTCTCCTGACCCGCTCTACTCTCTCTCTCTCTCTCCTTCCGCCGAACGCCTTTCTCCACCCAGCCACCTCCGCGCGCCGCCGTGGTCGTCATCGCTCAGCCTAGTCCATTGCCTAGCCACCGGTGACCATACCCTATCGATCTCAGGCTGACTAGTGCCGCCGTGAGCCTCCACAAACCGTCTGAAGCTGCGACATTCCACTCGCTCTAGCGCTGTCGTCCGACCACCTTTGGCCGCCATATTTTCACCACTTATTTACCAGCCTCTTGCTGTTCTAACCCACCCAACCCCAGCTCCGATCTGTCACCGGTGAAGCCCCATTGTCTACATCTCTAATTTCACCCTTTTTGGCCTTCCACCGCCATCCGGCCGCCACCCACGGCCAACCGTCGCTTCCACTAGCTTCACCACCTTCCATAAGCCCTACCCTACCATTTCTTAGCTTTCGTTTGACCCCGTTTGAATTTGAGTTTTCTGTGTATTTCGGCCACAGTGTTTTTACACTGTTATGTTGCCTTCCAGCCGCCTTTTGCACCTTCGTGATCCTCTTAAAATTACTTTATAGCGTTGTAAGTATTTTTCTAAAAGACTTTTAAGACTTAAGTATATTTTTGCACTAACCTATTTTATAAACTGTGATTTGGTTATCTAGTTTGACTGTGTTGGTTGTTGGTAATTGGTCATTTCATGGCATTGTGCACGCATGCGTGGGTGTGTTTTGGAAATTGTGTTTAATGTGAAAAAGACTTTTCGGGTGCGTGTGTATCACTCCCAAGCCAAGATGGGGTATTATCTCGGTGGAGCTCCTCTAGGCAATCGGGAGAGGAATATACAGAGTGTCGTCTCCTAGGGCTGTTGCCCGGGACTTGGACGGGTTGGTAGCGCTCTCGATCCGATTCTGTGGCCCCTTGTGCCGGCAGGGTCAGAGGATGCTTGGCTATGTACGTGGAGGGCGCGAAATTGGGCATCACTCGTTGTGCATCACTCGCACGGTCGTTACCCGTGGGGTGACGAAGGGAGCCAGAGTATGTGGATGGTCCCTAGGGGAGGCCATGGTGCATACAGTTAAAAATTGAAACTAATGAATTTATTCTTAGATTTTAGTTTTGTACCAAATGGTGATTTTTGGCGTGCGGGAAAAAATTATGATTTTCGAGAAATAGTATTTTTTTCAAGTTTTGCACTTTGGTCATCATGTGCATGCATAGCGTTAGTTGTTTTAATATATTTATGTCTTGAAACATTTTGGGTTTTACTTACCTGCGGTACCATTTTCTGGTACCGTAGATTTTGATGCAGGTTTTGAGGAGGATGCGGCTACGCCTGAGGAGTAGGGACATTAGTTATTTTGTATTTGAAGTTAATTGTTCGCTTATGCTTATTATATTTTATTTGATGTTGATTTGTAAACAAAAATTGTATTATTTTGACATGTGGATTTTCAGTACTATTGTATTGTATTGAATTCTGGTACTTAGTTATTTGACTTAACCATTCCGCTACGTATTGTTTATTGTACACATGTTGCATTGTACACACTCAGCACGTGTCAATGGGGTGCGTGACCGTGTCATCACCATCCTGACGTCAAGATTTTTGAGTTTTTTTGTACGTGGGAGTCGGGGAGTCATAGGTGGTATCAGAGCAGTTTTGCTCTGGGTAAAGCCACGTGTCCCTTTGGTGAAGTACCAAAATTTTTTTAAAAACTTGATTTGAAGTAGTTTTGAAATTATTTTATTTTTGTATGATGTGTTATTTTATTTGTTTTAATTATTTTATGTTACATTATTTATTTTAAATTGTTTTATTATATTATTTTACATTCTAATCGAAACTAAAGTGGGGTTGAGGATTATGCTTTGACAGAAAAATGGTAAGGCCATGGAGACAAGATAAGGAACCCATGGGGGAATCATTTCACAGCGAGATTGATAATGCCATTGCCAGGGGTTTGACTAGGTTTGCAGATCTTTTTCATCAAAATGTCAGACCCCCGCCAGTTAACCAAAATTTGGCTGTGCAAGTGGGGTGCTCTTATGAGAGGTTCCTTAAGTATAGGACCCCCATGCTCTTTGGAGTAGAAGATTCATTCCAAGCTGAAGGTTGGATCAATGGAATTGAAAGGACGTTTGAAATTTATGGATGCACGGAAGCTCAGCAAGTTTTGTATGCTAGTTCTCTGCTGCAAGGAGAAGCAACAAATTGGTGGAGAGCGAAACAAAATCTCCTGGAGAGAGAGTTTGGATCTTTAGCTGCTGTGTCTTGGCAGCGTTTTAAAAAGGAGTTTGATGATAAATTTTTCCCTCCTACTATAAGAAGGTAGAAAGCTAGGGAATTTAATAATCTGGTTCAGGAAAATACGACTATGGACCAGTACTCTTGTGCTTTCTTGGAGCTTGGGCCTTTTGTGCCTCATCTTATTGCCACCGAGGAGTTACAGGTGAAGCGGTTTCAAGAAGGTCTGCGTCCTGAGATACGCAGATTTGTGATTTGTTAGTGGATTTCCTCTTTCCATGAGTTAATTGACTTGGCCACTATGGTTGAGCGAGAAACAATTTTTCTGTAGCTCCCCTCCGGGCCAAAATAGAAGGAGTTTTGCTAGAGAAGGTAGCAGCTTTGGGTCTCCGCAGAAATTTATACAGAGGACTGGGGCCCGACCACAGGCAGCCCCTGGTGTACGTATGGGAGGTCGAGCTCCAGTTTGTCCCAAGTATAATAGAGCTCATGAGGGCGAATGTCATCCGAGTGAGATCTGGTGTTTTAGATGTAGCCAACCGAGGCATTTATATTGCGAGTGCCCTAACCAAGCTCAAAGAGATCGAGGGGGCCAACGTGGTGGAAGAGCTAATCAGAAGCAAATGGTTCAAAGCCCGAGTATATGCAATGACCCCTGGAGACGTTGACTATGAGGCGCTAGCTATTCAGGATGCCGGAGTGATTACAGATATGAGTTTAATTTAATTTTTGGATTTGGTGTTTGGTGTAAATTATTTACTTGAATTTTTTGGTTGTATCGGTATTCTACAAGTATTAATTGCAGAAATCGGATGATTAGTTTTCAACTTCTGGATGGGGATTACTTTGAGTATGTGGGAAGTAAACTAAGGGCGAAGCCAATAGTTATATCGGCAATTCAAGCGAAGAAAGATGTAGCTTGTGGCGCGGACGCTTTTCTAGTCCAAGTGGTTTCTTCGCCATATGGAAATAAGACTTTGATGGATATTTCCATTGTTGAAGAATTTTCGGATGTCTTTGTAGATGATTTTCCTGGGTTGCCTCCAGTTCGTGAGATGGAGTTTGTTATTGATTTGGAACCTGGAGCAGCTCCGGTGCACAAGGCTCCATACCGTATGGCACCCGCTGAGTTGAAAGAGTTGAAGATTCAGCTTTAAGAATTGGTTGACAAGGGGTTTATTCAGCCGAGCACTTCGCCATGGGGAGCATCAGTTTTATTTGTCAAAAAGAAAGATGGTACTCTCCAGATGTGCATTGATTATAGAGAACTCAACAAGGTAACCATCAAGAATAAATGTCCTCTTCCGAGGATTGATGATTTATTTGATCAGTTTCAAGGAGCAACAATATTTTCTAAGATTGATTTGAGGTCGGATATTATCAATTAAGGATAAGAGATAAAGATGTACCCAAGACGGCCTTTAGATCAAGATATGGGTATTATGAATTTAAGGTTATGCCTTTTGGGCTAGCTAATGTCCTAGCAGCCTTCATGGATCTAATGAATCGGGTATTTCGACCCTATTTGGATTCTTTTGTAGTGGTCTTTATTGATGATATTCTGATTTATTTCTGAGATTTGGAGGAACATGCTTATCACCTGCTTTTGGTGCTTGGGAAATTAAGGGAACATCAGTTGTATGCGAAATTAAGTAAATGTGAATTTTGGTTGGAAGAAGTTAAGTTTCTTGGACATGTGATTTCCCGAGATGGAGTGGTTGTTGATCCAAGCAAGGTGGAAGCTGTTTTATCTTGGCCACGTCCTTCAACAGTGTGTGAAGTTCGCAGTTTTTGGGACTTGCCGGATATTATCGAAGATTTGTAGAAGGATTTTTCCGATTGTCCAGACCTCTCACTGCGTTGACCAGGAAGAATGTTGAATTTAATTGGTTAGATAAGTGCGAGAGAAGTTTCCAAGAATTGAAGAGAAGATTGACAACGACACCAGTATTGGCTCTTCCGGAGTCAAATAAGCCATTTGTGGTTTTCAGCGACGCATCCAAGTTTGGGTTAGGATGTGTACTTATGCAGGAAGGACGAGTTATTGCTTATGCATCTCGTCAGCTGAATGATCATGAAAAGAATTATCCTACTCATGACTTGGAGTTGGCGGCAATAGTATTTGCTCTCAAGATCTGGCGACATTATCTATATGGTGTGGTGTGTGAAGTTTACACCGACCATAAAAGTTTGAAGCATTTATTTTCCCAGAAGAATCTCAACATGAGGCCGAGGCGATGGCTAGAGCTGATTAGCGACTAATAGTGCGAGATCAAGTATCATCCGGAGAAGGCAAATCTAGTCGCTGATGCGTTGAGTCGGAAATTAGAATTTTTAAATGAATCAGAATCTTTAGGTGTGGACTCTTTCCTTTATGGGATGAGAAAACTTATTATTGAGAGTTCGCAGCAAGAAGAATTATTATCCTCGGTAATGGATGTCCGAGTTGATGATTTTGAGGAATTAAAGACTCTTCAAAGAAAAGACCAAAGTTGCTGGATATCAGGAAGAGAGTCAGGAAGTCTAAAGGACCTTCACATTACAGTTTGGATAAAGATGGCATTCTTCAGTTTCGGGATCGTAGAGTTATTTTTCGAGATTCAGAATTTAAGGAGCAAATATTGGCTGAAGCTCATGCGACTCCTTATTCAATTCATCCTGGAAATACGAAGATGTATCAAGATTTGAAGAAAAATTTTTTGTGGGAAGGGATGAAGATTGATATTGCCCTGTACATTAAGAAGCGTGACACATACCGCCAAGTGAAAGCCGAACATCAAAGACCTGCCGGTAAACTTCAGCCACTTCTTATTCCTGAATAGAAGTGGGATGATATTACTAGGGATTTTGTTGTGGGTTTACCAAGGACTCCAAGAGGAAAGAATTCAATTTGGGTGATTGTGGACAGGTTGACCAAAAGTGCTCATTTCTTGCCTGTAAATAATGCCTTGGGTAAATTAGCCCGGTTGTATATTAAGGAGATTGTGAGGTTGCATGGAGTACCCAAGAGTATTGTGTCGGACAGGGACCCTCGGTTCACGTCGCGTTTTTGGAAGAGTTTGCAGGCAGCGCTAGGCACTAATTTGAAGTTTAGTACTGCTTATCACCCTCAGACTGATGGTCAATCTGAGTATACTATTCAGACCTTGGAGGATATGCTGAGAGTGTGTGTCATGGAATTTTAGGGAAGCTAAAAAAATCATCTACCGCTTATAGAGTTCTCTTATAATAATAGCTTCCATACCTCCATTCAGATGGCTCCGTATGAAGCGTTATATGGGAGGAAGTGCAGATTACACTTGTGTTGGGATGAGGTCGGCGATAGGAAATTAATTGGGCTTGAATTAATCCAAGAAATGCAAGAGCAGGTCCGAATTATAAGAGCTAAAATGGCAGCAGTGCAAAGCCGATACAAAAGTTATGCAGATTTAAGGAGAAGAGACTTGTCTTTTGAAGAAGGTGATTGGGCTTATCTCAAAGTCTCTCCTATGAAAGGCGTTAAGCGCTTTGGTAAGAGAGGAAAGTTTAGCCCAAGGAATATTGGACCTTTTCAAATTTTGGAGAAAGTTGGGGTTGTTGCTTACATAATTGCCTTGCTAGAGTATTTTGGAGAAGTTCATTATGTATTCCATGTGTCCTCGTTGAAGAAAAGTTTTGCTCAGCAATAGCCGAGTTTTGTCGACCCAGGACGCATTCAACTTCAGTCTGACCTTACTTATGAGGTTGCCCCGAAACAGATTGTAGATTGGAAGGAGCAAAGGTTGAGATCTAAGTCGAAACCTTTGGTGAAGGTAGCTTGGGGTGATCCATTGGCTCGAGATTTCTCTTGAGAAAGAGAAGCGGATATAATGGAGCAATAACCGTATTTATTTGGATGAATGGCGGTATGTCTCTTAAGCCTACTTTTAGTCACATCTCATGCCTTTCTTTAGCATTGATGTTTGACCCTACAATTTCGAGGACGAAATTTATTTTAAGGGGGGGAGGTTGTGACATCCCGATTTTTACGTGCTTTTTATTGAAGGGTTTTTTAATGAAATATTTGATTTGAGCCTTTTAATTTAATTTAACGTGTTTTCGCGATATTATTTTACGATTTTTAAATCGGGAATTAGTTTAATGTGCTTTCATAATTTTAATTAGTGTTCTACAATTAAATTACTTTTTATTTTAAAGAATGTTATTGTTGGAATTTAATATTTTACTTTAACTGGTTTTGAGTTTATATTGATTTATTTAATTTACTATTTTAAAAATAGTTATTTTGAGGGTCAGTTGTGACCCAAAATTTGTGAGGATTGGATCTCTTTTTTTTTCCCTCTATTTTTCTTTTCCTCTTTTTCTTTTCCTTCTTTTTCTTTTCTTCCTTATTTCTCCTGTTTCTCTCCTGACCCGCTTTCTCTATCTCTCTCTCTCCCTCTCTCTCCTTCGGCCGAACGCCTCTCTCCACCCAGCCACCGCCGTGCGCCGTTGTGGTCGTCACCTCCCGGCCCAGTCCACTCCCTAGCCATCGATGACCATACCTTATTGATCTCAAGCCGGCTAGTGCCGCCGTGAGCCTCCACAAACCATCCGAAGCCGCGGCATTCCACTTGCTATAGCGCCGCCGTCCGGTCACCTTTGGCCACCATCTTTTCACCACTTCTTCACCGGCCTCTTGCGGTCCTAACCCACCCAACCCTAGCTCCGATCCATCACTGGTGAAGTCTCATTGTCTACATCTCCGATTTCACCCTTTTTAGCCTTCCACCGCCATTTTGGCCGACACCCACAGCCAACCATCGCTTCCACTAGTTTCACCACTTTCCATAGGCCCTACCCTACCGTTCCCTAGTTTTCGTTTGACCCCGTTTGAATTTGAATTTTCTGTGTATTTCGGCCATAGTGTTTTTACACTGTTACTTTGCCTTTCAGCCGCCTTTTGTTCCTCCGTAATCCTCTTAAAATTACTTTATAGCGCTGTAAGTATTTATCCAAAAGACTTTTAAGACTTAAGTATATTTTTTCACTAACCTGATTTATAAACTGTGATTTGGTTATTTGGTTTGACTATGTTGGTTGTTGGTAATTGGTCAATTTCATATCATTGTGCACGAATGCGTGGGTGTGTGTTCTGGAAACTGTGTTTAATGTGAAAAAAGGCTTTTCGAGTGCGTGTGTATCATCCTCAAGCCGAGATGGGGTATTATCTCGGTGGAGCTCCTCTGAGCACTCGGGAGCGGAATATACTGAGTGTCGTCCCCTAGGGCTGTGGCCCGGGACTTGGACGGGATGGTAGCGCTCTCGATCCTACTCCGTGGCCCCTTGTGCTGGCGGGGGTCAGAGGATGCTTGGTTATATACGCGGAGGGTGCGGAACTGGGCATCACTTGTTGTGCATCTCTCGCACGGTCATTACCCGTGGGGTGATGGAGCCAGAGTATGTGGATGGTTCCTAGGGGGAGCCATTGTGCATACGGTTAAAAATTAAAATTAATGGATTTATTCCTGGATTTTAGTTTTGTGCCAAATTGTGATTTTTGGCATGCGTGGAAAAATTATGATTTTCGAGAAATTGTGTTTTTCTCAGGTTTTCCGCTTTGGTCATCATGTGTATGCATAGCGTTAGTTGTTTTAATATATTTATGTCTTGGAGCATTTTGGGTTCTACTTACTTGAGGTACCATTTTCTGGTACCGTAGATTTTGATGCAGGTTTTGAGGAGGCTGAGCCTGAGGATGAGGCTCCGCCTGAGGAATAGGGACATTGGCTATTTTGTATTTGAAGTTAATTGCTCGCTTATGCTTATTATATTTTATTTGATGTTGATTTGTAAACAAAAATTGTATTATGTTGACATGTGGATTTTCAGTACTATTGTATTGTATTGAATCCTGGTATTTAGTTATTTGACTTAACCATTCCGCTGCGTATTGTTTATTGTACACGTATTGCATTGCACACACTCAGCACGTGTCAATGGGGTGCGTGACCGTGTCGTCACCATCCTGACGTCAGGATTCCCGATGTTTTTTGTACGTGGAAGTCGGGGCGTCACAGGAAACTTGTCTTTGATGATTTCTTGATTAAGGGCTTGGTAGTCAATGCACACCCTCCAACCGCCATCAACTTTTTTAACTAGCAGCATTGGTGAGAAAAATGGACTTTGACTAGGCCTTATGACTCTATTCTTCAATAAATCTTGCTATCTTTTCAATTTCAGACTTCTGGTAATAAGGGTATCGATAAGGCCAAATTGATACTGGTGGAGTCCCATCCTTCAATAGAATTTGATGATCAAATGCTCTAGGTGGTGGCAGTCCCACTGGTTCTTCAAACACAGCTTTAAATTCCTAAAGCACACCCTATGCTTCCTTTTGTAATTCAGTACCTTCTGCATTTGCTTATATTGCTATTAATTGTAATAGCCAGCCTTGCTTCCTAACAAATGAAGATTTTAACAATTTTACACTTGCTTCAACTTCTACCTCTTTAGGATAATCCCTACAAAGACAACCTCTTCCCATATATCATAAACATGTTTGTAAAGTCCCAATTAGTAGGACCTAATGTCTTGAGCCACTATAGCCCCAGCACAATGTCACATCCACTAAGAGTCAACACATGGAAAGGACCAAAAACTTAGTCCCTTAGATTATGATTACCTCTTCACACCTTCCTTGGCTTAGAATTTAATCACTATTGGCCACTTTAACTTACAATCTAGAATCTTTAACCATCTTCAACTTTGCTGCATGTACTACCAATGGATCCAGGAAGTTATGAGTGCTTCCTAAATCCCCAAGAATTCCCACTGAAAATGAGCCAATCTTGCCAAGCAATTTCATAGCATTATTATTGGAACGACCAGAAATGGCATAAATTGAGATTTCGAGTTCTTCACCAGCATTCTTAAGAATTCCTTTAACTTTTTGTACTGACTCATCTCTCCCTTCTCGTAGCTCCTCTTCCTCCCTAGAATCATCCATCTGCAGAAAGTATATTTTGGAATTCTTGAACACATGGCTAGGATTCCATTTCTCACCACAGTGATAGCAAAGACCTTTTCTTCTTTGCTTATCCATCTAAAAAAAAGAAATATTTCTAGTTGGTATGTTGGTTTCCTGTGTTCTATTGACCCCTTCTATATATCAAAGGATCCTCTCACCACAACTACCCCACTCTATTTCCATATTTTCCTTGAGGTCAAGATGTACTTTTCTTGAATTCTTGCCAAGCCAAAAGCAGCATTAAGGTTAATTGGACTGAGCATCCTGATAGAAAGTCAGATCTCATCCTTTAACCTACTCAAAAAGTAACTAAATTTATGCCTTTCAAACAACCCTTTCAGCCTATTATACAAAACTTCAAATTCTGCCATATACATAGCCATAGAAGAAGTTTGTTTCAACTAGTCAAATGCTTATGGCTTCCATTGGGTCATCATATGTTGTTGGCCCAAATCTGACATGTAAAGCTTTGACAAAGGAATCCCACCCCATGAATTGACCAAAATCCAAGGTACCATGATTCTTAAGGTCAACTTGTAAAACAAGAAGACCTTGAAAATCTTCAATAAAAGTCAACAATAATAGAGAAAGTCTAGGAAATTGTAGACAATAAATCTTGGGGACCTATTATTGTGCAAAGCAATGTAGATCTCCGAGGGCGAACCTTGGGGAGACTTGGATTCCTTGCAAGGGCCTTTGAGGGCGACAAAGATCTCCAAGGGTCGACCTTGAAGGGACTCGTAAAGTTCCTTGTAAGGGCCTCTAAGGATGGGCCTCTAGGAAGTTTGTTTGCATGAGTGTATATCTTATAGACGAGTGTATGACTGATCATTGCATGTGACGGCTTATCATTTGTGAAGAGTGCATATTTCATACTTGGTGATTGTTTTTGTTTTGTCGATGCTAGTGGATTTCTTGCCCTCTTGAGGTGATTTCACATTGGGGTTGCTATTTTGGCATTAAAGTTGAAGTTTGTTTGTTGTGACCGATGCTAAGTAGTCAAGGTGCCCATTGACCATTTGGTTCCATCTCAGGCAATTGCTGAGCCTATCGACTCATTCTCGAAGGCAACCTGCACAAGGTGGTAATGGAGCTCGAAGGCTATACTATTATTGTGATGGGAGCAGTTGTGGCGGGAGGTCTACTCGACCCCGCTATGATGGAGGCTTGCTCGACCGCACTATCACTGCAAAGGTGTGTGTGTGCCTTGTTTGACAGAGCTTGGCTGTTGTGGCGGGATACTTGCTCAACCGCGCTATTCTAGCGAAGGCATATGTATGCCTTGTTTGTCAAAACCCAGCCTACATGTTACTAGGCTTGGCTATTTGCATTTGGGAGGTTTGCTCGATAGCTATCTTGGTGAAGGCGTGTGTGAACCTGGGTTGCTTGTTTTGCGAAGGCCTTGAGTGGTTGACTCAAAGGCGGTTTGACTACTCTAAGAATTTTTTACCAAAAACCAAACTCGTAAGTCTAAATAATTCAAGCCACAAGTTTGAGATTTGAAAACTTGAGTCAAGTGGCCTGACGTATGGTAAGATCTCGATTTCTATAGTGCTCAAGTATGGCTTGACCTCGCTTTTGGGATTTTTCCTCTTCTTTTTCTTTTTGTTGGGTTGCGGCAAGGGTTCGAGGCGCCCACGAGAGGCTTGAGAATGGTTATACCTTGGTGATAATTAAGATCTGACACGTTCAAGTGAGTGCTCTAGGGCGGTCTGTTCTGGTTAAGATAGGGAGCTGAGGTGCTTTAGCGATGCTCAAGGGCGACCTCACCATTGGTGCTTCAATTCTAGTGGCCAGGTTTCCAAACTTTTGTTCAACCGGGGTTGATCACCATTGTGCATTATCTTGTTTCTTAGCACGGTCCTTCTATTGCATGGAAGAACATTGTTGCTTGACGAGTGCCTTTGTTTCTCGGGAGAGATGGTTGTTTGGCGAGCCTGATCAGCATCATT
This sequence comes from Pterocarya stenoptera, assembly GCA_003123785.1. Lineage (NCBI taxonomy): Eukaryota > Viridiplantae > Streptophyta > Magnoliopsida > Fagales > Juglandaceae > Pterocarya > Pterocarya stenoptera. The sequence continues at coordinate 80,243 of QEOT01123953.1, read as the reverse complement.
GCTTTACGCTATCCTCTGTTGCTTAGGTGATCACTGTTGCTCGGTAAGTTCCTTTGTTGCTCACTTTATTGCTTAGGGCGTTACTTTGTTGCTTGGGCATACTGGGTGCCCCTATGGCGGCTCATTGACTTTCCGTCTGTGCATTCCTTTAAGAGCCTCATACAAACCTGATGAACTTTATGGAGATAGTATTTCAACATGTTGGTACAAGTAAATTGTAAATGGCTCATTTTGGGCGAGAAAACTCATGCAAGCTCGATTGCTCGCCTTCCTTGAATGTGTTCCTTACTTGCGAAAGCTCATTAATCGAGTGAGCTGTGTTTATTGCCCGGGTGGAATTCATGGTTTGTCCGAGACTTTCTATTTGCAGTCGAGGCAAGCTTTATTGGTTGCTTGAGCTTTATTGCACGTGTGAGCTCATTGTCTGCAGTGTGTGCTCAGAACTTTTGTGTTGCTGGGTGGGGTATTTATCGTGCTTGTGCTTGCCTGCTAGACTTTCTTCTCAGGTAAGATGCATTGCTCGCTCGGGATGTTTCGAGTGTTGGCGGGGTCAATGCCCACCAGGCTTTCTTCCTGGGAGAGCCACATTACTCCCCAGGGATCTTGTGAATGTTGGCAAGGTCGGCGCCTGTGAGGCTTTCTTCCCGAGTGAGTTGCATTACTCACCCGGGATGTTTTGAGTGTTTGCAGGGTCAGTACCCACTAGGCTTTCTTCCCAAGGGAGCAAGGCATGGCGGGTTCAGTGCCCATCAGGGTTTCTTCCTGAGCGAGTTGCCTTCCTCACCTGGGATGTTCCGACCTCTAGCGATCTAAGTGGGATGGAACAGAGACTTAGAGCGTCGGGATATGCAATACAAGATTACATACCCCCGTTCATGACAGTTAATATGCAATGCATCCTAGTATGCAACTAGCAGTATGCAATAATCGCAGCGAAAATAAAAGGTTAAAATGTAAGATATGCCAGAATAACTAAAAATATCACAACTTCATTAGAAAATCATCATGTTCAAAATACCAATGTAGCATAGACTTATATACAAAGTCATATTATTATCTTCATGCGTTCTAAAGCATGAAGGACTTGGGCTATAAACATCAGCATTAGATCTAACTTCCTCACAAAATTTGGTTATTTCTCAAACATGCAGATCCAGTGCTCCATCCATCTCTTCCTGGTCGAATCCTAACACAACTTCTATCATTTCAAGTGGAATGATAGTGGTCCCATAAAATGGTGAGATTTACTCGAAATCTCAGTAAGTTAAACAACTAACTGGCACAAAGATAAATCAATCATGAAAAATGATAAATATGCAATGCATGAGATGTAGAAAATTAGTATGCATGTCTCCCATCCAGATTCCTCAACATCTTTTAAAAATATGGAGACACGGGTTTTTACTCAGTAAGTAATTTCGTCATCATTTTTTAGAAAATATAACTTCTTCATAAAACTTTCATCATAAACTTTCATCATCATAGACTTACATCATTATCTTAATTAATAACATAATGTGTGGTAACGTCACAGTTCCCCATATGCACTGTGAGTACCTGCCGGTGACAGTAGTACAACTCATGTTGAAACTATATTGTCTATAGACTCATTCTCAATGCATTGGTAAATATAACATAACATCATAAAATTGATAACGTGTACATCCACCAGCGTTAGGTGTCATAACATGTTGATTTCGCTCTGGCGTTCTTTAAAAAGAACCCATTTGAAGCCTGTTGATTGTTCTTCGTCAACCCAAGGGTTGCCACTCCATTATTAAACATTCCAGAGTGGACAGAGGAGTTCCACCAGGATAATTCCCTATCCTGGCCTTTGGGGTCGTGACAAAAATGATTTTTCATGTTATGCTTTGGAAAATATTTCTCATGACATGTGCGTATGTAGTAATTTTTATGTAAAAATGACATTTATAAATGTAATATGCAAAAATGATAAAAATATCACATGTCATATAGGTATGCACTCAATGTATCATATAACATGATAATTTATGCTAAAAATGATAATTGAAGTATGAAATGAACATTTATCAATAATTCATAAATAATTTATCATGGTGTAAGTTAGAGGCCAACTTACAAACTTATGGAGAAATTGCAATTAGTGCGGTAGCTACGTAAATCATGTGTATACTAAGTTAGGGTCAATACTCTTATGGATAGGGTCAAAATCAAAGGCTTTAAAATTTAGGTATTTACAAGAATACCCCTAGACTTTCAAACATTGACATTTAAGCCCTAAATTTTCACTAATTGCAAACGAACTCTAAATGTAACCAAATTTCATGGACTTCATATTTTTGGCATTATAAAACCATCTATGCCCTTGGATTTTCAAAACTCAAAATGGAACTTGTCTAATTAGTCCTAACCCGTGGCATGCATCCTAATTGATGCCTATATGTATTTTCAACTATTGATTCCTATGAATGCATGCATATAAGATTTTCTTTAATCACTAATGATTACTAAAACATTTAGAGACATTATTAAGTCTAATATTTGAGTAATCAAGTTCATCCCAACACTTAATCAAAGCTAAGAAATCCTTAATCACCAATATGCTTAAAACCGATTCATGCTTGAAGATCAAAGCAAGATAGATTTAAAACCTATCATAGCATGTTTCTAAACACAAATTTAACTTTCCATAATTATTTTAGGATAATGATAGATCATATAAAAATCATGCTTAGTACATGTCATAGCTAAATTTCTATTTAAAACATTCAATCATTCAAACCTTCCTTTAATTGACCCGGTTTTGCATTAAGCATCATAACCTTCTAAAAAATAACCAAATTTCGTACCAACACTTGGAAACAAAGCTTGAAATGCTACCTAAGATCAAAAGGAAGAAAAATTACAAATTTCGTGGCCTTCCAAGCACTCTAGATTGCCTTACACAAGAACACTCAAGAACTCACCAAAACTCACTTGGTTTGCACTCTTTTGATCTCTAAGGGGGGGAAATACTCTCAAGGCTCAAGAAGATGCTTGGAGATGTGGTGTGAGTGAAATGAGAAGGGGAGGGAAGTATTTATAGGAGGCCAAAGGGTGAGAGGCGTTGGCTTGGGTGCTTATTGATTGGGTGAAGTGGGAGGTGTTCAAATCTGGAAAATTTCTAGATTTGCTTGCATGAGCTTAGGTCAGCATGTGCAGGAGGAATAGTGGCCTAAAACCACCATGATTTCCTCTTCACAGTTGCTATATTGATCCTAGAAGTCAGGTCTGGTCGTGGGGCATCATTTGGGTGGAAGAAAAACCATCAAACAACCCTTGAAAACAGGTGGATGGAGGTGGTTTTGTGGTGGCAGAAAATCAGTTCGGTTTTGGATGATTTTGGGCCGCAAAAATGAGTCAAAATCCTTCATGATGGTCATGGGACTTCTTTCTTATTGGGTGGAGAAGGAGGTGGCATGGGGTGGTGGTGCAAACTATGGCAGAAAGCTGGTTCAAACTTGACTCAATCGGTTACAACACAAACTAAACCAAGATGCACTCAGTTTGGTTCAAGGAATTGGTTTGTGCAAATAATTTTGTCCAAGGCTCAAACTGACTTTGGGAGGGTCTCATGAGGTGTTTAAGGACCATATTACCTTTGAGGAAAAACTGCAAAAATGTTGGGCCCAAGGGCAAAACAGTCCAAGTATTACAAAGGGCAATGCACAAAACCAATTGAAGCATAGTTTGGGCTTGTTATGCCATTTTTCTTAATGACATGTGGGATGGTTTATCTAGGATATTAACATGGTCTAATCATGATTTAAAGGAGTATTAATTCAAGAAAATTTGAATTAAAAGGTTTAAGAAAAGATTAAGCATGATTAAGCTTCATGGCTTAAAGTGCACTAACCTCAAGTATAATGGTTAATGACCTTAGCCAATTTTTAAAACTTAATTTGGGTACTTTGGGTATGATTTGGGCTTAAGGAAACCAATGGTATGGTGTATTGAGCCTTTGGTCTTGAATGGTGAAATAAACTCAATCATAGCTTTGGGCCTTGTGGGCTTTAAAAGAGTCAAGTGTAGGAGTTCAAGACTTAAGGGCTTCTTGGGCTAGAATTAGAGGGGCCCCATTTCCAGATTTTTAGGGTTGAAAAGAAACCTCAATATCAACTAAGATGGGCTTGAAAAGGTTTGACTTGGCCTAATTGGGCCATGGGTCCATTCTATACCAAGTTTGGCTCAAAGGCCTTATGCCTTCCTTATAGTTGGGCCATAACTAGTCTTGAATTCCTTAAGGCTTGGTTCAAAATTTTCTTGGACTTGGACCATGAATGCTCTAAAGTCTAAAAAACCTCACCAAAATTACTAATAGGCTTGCCTCTCTAATCTTTAGCTCATTAACACTAAGCACCATGATTAATGCTAATTCCACTATCAACCTTAATGTAAGTAATTAACCCACAATTAAAAGCCTAATATAGAGTACTTAAGGGTTAATCAAGGGTTAATTAAGCGGGGTGTTACAAAACTCGTGGGTCGGGACGCATTTTAGTGCTTAGGCCTTGTGTTCCTTGCGTGGGTAGGGCTCAGTGCTTACTAGGCTAGGCCTCTTTACACATTAAACCATAAAGGACGTATTTTGAGAAAGTGATAAGGACTTATCTTCTCAGATGTTGTTGGTGTGTTTTCCTTCTTGATTTGAAACTTTATTCATCCTCTCCCATTGTAACCCTCGGTTTAGTGCAACACCTCCTTTGCGTTGGATCAACCTTTGTTGGCTCATGCGACATTTTATTTGGAGAGCAATTTGTTGATTATACAGATTGTTACAAATTGTTGATGCTTTTTTCTAACATGATCGAAGCCCAATAACATTGTCTAATGGCCCATGATGATGGCTCTGGCATTGATATAGTGCTTGAAGGCTTATCCATAAAATAAATAATACACAAAGCATATAAAATGTAAATAGAGAGAGAGAGAAAGAGAGAGAGATTTACGTAATTCAGCATAAAAACCAACGTCCACGGGTCGTTTCGGGGGCAAGATTTACTATTTGATAATTGTATAATTTTTCATGGCCTCACATCGCTCTCAACACAATGGTGAAAATACGATTGTGGAGAGGTTGACTAAAATGATTTCCTTTTAGAGAGAGTTTGTGAGGAACTGCTTGGCATGAAAGGGGGTAAACCATTCTTAGAGTTGAGTGAGAAATATTCCAGTGGTCTAAGGAATGTAACAACGGGAGATGCAAAGTGCATCTAGTCTAACATTTGGGTGAGCAAGAACCTTGTAGAAGGCCTAGCAGATATGTTCCAGAGAGAGGTGGAGATGAGAGTCTCAACCAAGGTCATTCACAAATGAAACAAGTTTAGCTAGGAGTGAACTAAAATGGATCACTAGCTTGAAGTGTTAAGTGAATTAAACTTTCGTTCAATTAAATCATTTCTTTATTGTTATATATATACTAGCTACATAAGCGATCTAGAAAAATTGCCTACTGTGAAGGCGAGAAAGATGAGCTAAAGAGGCTGGTAAACTTGGATGAGACAAGAGTAATAGCAGAAGTCCACACTCCATCTGAAGGATCACATCTGGAATGGTTCTACAATGGAAGGTGAATGCTTGATGGGTCACATCGTCTAACATAGCAATACAACTCAAGCCATGCTCAAGAATCTCTTTCAATAAAAGTCAGAGGACCAAGCGTGTAGACCATGCTTGGCAGTCTGTCTCTGTCATCCTACAATGTGACAAAGAATGATTAAAGAAAATTGTAATAACCTAGTCTAAGCTAGGTCATTTTACTTTTCATTTTTTCTGTTTTGTTCTGGATGTACTTAAGCCCAATGGTTTGCGAAGGTTAAGAGTGTGAGATTGACTTAGATTATGTTATGTTGGTGCAATAGGCGCCCAAGCCCGAGGAGGGGCCCAACACTTAACTAATTTATGGCCCCATAGGAATTTAGGGGTTGGAAGCCTAACTAGGGTTTGGGCATAAGTGAGAGGTGCCACTTGGATAAAGGGCCCTTGAGTTTCCCTAAGATGTAATCATAGATCCATAGGGATGGGTGATTCGGTTTACAATGGGATGTGCCACTTGGCAGGCATGCAAGACGGCTTCTAGAAGAAGTCACATGAAAGAAGAAGGGCTTAGAGTTCGGTTTACTAGAGTATCGACCAACTCTATGGAAGCCAACTTTCACATGGCCGCTTGTCACACATGCATAGGGCTTTAAGGTTTCAAGGATAAGTAATGATGAGGAATATGAAAAGGGGGATCAATTTTGGGAAGAGCCACACACCACTTATGATGGCTTCTAGAAGGATATATGGAAACAAAAGGGATTTCAGGCATGGCAAGACCCACATGCCTACCTCATGTCATTTGGCAACCATGCATTGCCTTTCCCAATAGGTTCATTGCTTTTAAACAAAAGAATGAATGAAAGAAGGCATGAAGTTTCGGTCACCCCAAAGGAGGTTCCGCATGTCTTCCATGCAAAGGAGTCTCTTAAGTTCCCAAGGAGCATAATGATAAAAGGGAAAGGGAAGGGGAAGAGTGTTTCAGCTAGGGCAAGAAGAAAAGGTCAATTGGCACCCATGCAAGGAACTTCTGAAGACTTTTTATATTTTTAGAAATAGGGAATGATAGGAGAGAGAATAAGTGGGGGACAAAGGATATAAATAGAAGGCATTAATGGTTGGTGCCCTTACACATGCTAGAGGAAGATCAAAGGTCATTTGTTTCATTTTTAGATTTCATACTCTCTTCTCCTCTCTACCTCGCCCACTCTAAAAGAAAACCAAACACCATTTTCCTTCAATCCAAACACTTTCTTCGCACAAACATAGGAAAGAAACCAGGGAAATCATGTTGGGGAAGTTTGCACAGTGAGAACTTTCAAGCTTCTATCTCATTCTCTTCTCATGAACACACCACAATGTATTGTTAGAGACCTTATTTGCCATTAAATGAATATGCTTTCTCCGCCAATGGTGTCATGGCAAAACGATGGCTTTTCCCATAAACTATAATTTTGGTGGATAAAGGATATTTCCTCACTAATTATATGCCAAGAGTCCCCCATGATGCCAAATTGGTGGGAAAAACTTTTTTTTCCGCTACGCATGCACTTTTTCCAACCACAGCCCCTCTCGAGAAAAAGAGGTATTTGTTGTAGTGAGTAAAGGAGAAGGAACTGTGAAAGAACAGATGGGGGGACTTGGAGATGTTTCAAGAGGGAGTTGTGAAGAACGAGTTGGAGTGAGACGTAAAGAATGACTTAAGAGAAAAAGTTTCGAGAGAGGGAGAGAATTACCATTCAGGAGGCAGAGAAGTGAGAGAAAACAACATATAAAAATGGATAATGCTAAGGTACACACCAAATGTGCACCCTAAATATGCACACTAGTGCAAATAATTTTTTTTCTTTTTACTTTAAGCATTTTTTAAACATCCTTAACAGTTAATAAAAAATTAAAAAAAATACAAGTTCACTAAAAATCATTTCCTTAACCAATAATAAAATTAAAAAAATTAAAATTATGAGTTGGCATATTTGATGTGCACATTTGAAAGTCATACTAGTATTTTACTATAAAAATAACATAACTCTGCAATAGTGTCGCACAAAGTTGTTGAACAAATTTAGATCATAGAAAAAGGGACTTATCGATGCCTAATCCAAATCCAATGTAGGTATGTTTTCCCTCATGTTAGCCAATTTTTGGTTGACTAGCATTTGGTCAAACCAATCTTAGTTAGGACTGTTCATCCGGGTTCCGACCCGAATACTCAGGTATACCTGACCCGGAACCTAGGTTTTAAATCTGGTCTGGAACCTGGACCGAGTTAGCCCGGGTTATGACCCGGGCCGAAACCCAGGTTTTTGTGCACCTGATTGTTTTTTAACAAAATTGCCTATATGTTATTAAATTTCTTTTTTTAAAAGAAGTTAATAATTTTATTGTTAACATATACTCCATGCTTCTTGAATAACCTCCATTTAGTTTCATGTTTAACTGCAACTACGGCCGAACCAAACGAGTTCTTTTATTTTTATCCAAATATTGTCGTTTCAGTTGTACTTACCTGGTGATCAAAACCACCCTTTTAATGGATTAATTTGTTCATAAAAATCAAAATTTTATATAAAAAATAAATAAATTAGTAAGAAACAACTAATTACCTTTAGAACTAAATGCATGTAAAAAAAAAAAAAATTAGTTAAGGTTGGAGATTTTTTATTTATTTATAAACTTGGATACTGGATTTTAAACCGGAACTCGATTTTCATATTCGGACCGGACCGAGTAAGTTCGGATTTTGAAATGCTGGTTTTGGTCGGAGTTTAATCAAAGCCAAAAATTGAATAAAAAAAAAAAGAAAAAAAAAAGGTCCGGATGAGTAGCCTTAATGTGAGTGCTCTAATATAATTTTGTTTCAAGAAAAAATGATCCAAAGAAAAATGAAAGGGGCCTTGATATGAAAGGGGTCTTGATATCTGAATTAATATTTAATCGAATGGGCTGAAAAGGAGGCAGATATTTGAATCCTAAAAATCTGAGAGGGGTCCTACTTAGGAGTTGGGGAAAGCATACATAATGAGGTCATGTTCACGAGGAGAGAATTAAAGGTGAACAGAGATGTATACTAGGCTACTAGAAACAAGCTAGCTAGGAAGTGGTGCATGCAACGGAAGATGTGGATCAGATGGGAATGTGCGGGTTCTATTCAATTATCTGATCAGAGGTTGGGAAACGACAACAACAGTCAATTCTACACAACTCAACTAGCTATAGACGGATATAGGGTGAGAGAGACGGATATATTTGAGGAAATGCCAACCAACCTGACGCGTGCCCCACTGATCAAGCACGCATATTTTGACTACACACGTGTGAAATATCAATTCCCCAATTCCCATGCATATTATATGCATGTACCGTATGGAAAACAAAATACTCACGGATGTATTAACTCACGGAAGATGTTGACGATGGAATGCATTTGCGGGTTTGGGTGACGAATAATGACGTACGTGCGAAAAGACTTTGGGAGAGCAAAACCCAGCAACAGCTATTTCGGCCGTGAGGCCCCCCCATGCCATCCCCCGACTACTTTAGGTTGGTCGGTGGGGTACCTCACCTTCAGAAATTCAAGTGGCCCAAAACTAAGCAATATATAATATTATTTACTTCTTGTCTTCGGGGGAAAACAAATCATTGCCTTTTTCTTTGTAATTTGGCATAAAGATAAAGAAGAAAAAGATTATCAGTTAAGAAAAATTTTATTTGTAATTCTTGACGAAAGATTATAAGTACAGTCTTAGGTTAAATTTGGATGTTGAGATAAAATGAGAATTTTTAAAAATTTTATGAATAGTGTTACGATGAAAGTTTAAAATATTATTTTAAAATATTATTATAATTTTAAATTATTTTTTAAATATAATTGTACAAGGAGATTGTAAGTAGACTAAACTCATCAACAAAATATTAAATAAGATAAAATCTAACATCCATTTGCTTATTAATATATAATATGTATATATTCCCTGCAGTCTTATCGACCTTCCTTTGAAATTTGTAGCATCCATAGAGAGAGAGATTCCCGGAGAGAGAACATTCTAGTGCTCTCCAAGGGAGCATCTGATCCATAACTGCCAGCAGAGCTTTTGCCGAGCGAAGACAAGACTGTTTGATCATATTACTACTCCTTTTCATCTTCAAGTATGTACCGTTCGGTCACTTCTACTTCCACCACCTTTGCAACTAAGAAGGCTGCAGAGCAACAGCATCTACCAGCCCACCTCTTTTTCGACCTCTTATCGCCGGCCAACCCTACAAAAGGCGAGGAACCTGCAGCAGAGAAGCTCAAGACAGACCACGAAATGCAAAAGCAGTACCTTGCTGTACAAAACGTCTCCGGTATGGTATCGGAAACCAAATCGCTCGTAAACCTGGCCTTCCCCATGGTTTTAACAGGACTCGTTCTTTACTCTCGCTCAATTCTCTCCATGCTCTTCCTCGGCCACCTCGGTGATCTCGAGCTCGCTGCTGGCTCTCTGGCCATTGCTTTTGCCAATATAACTGGTTATTCCGTGCTCTCGGGCCTATCTCTTGGCATGGAGCCCCTGTGTTCCCAAGCTTTCGGAGCAAACCGCCCAAATCTTCTATCTGCAACCCTTCACCGCACCGTGATTTTCCTCCTCGTCTCGTCGATACCCATTTGGATTCTTTGGCTCAACATGTCCAGAATTCTTCTTTATCTACACCAAGACCCCAACATCACTCGCATGGCTCACACGTACCTGATGTTCTCCCTTCCGGACCTTTTGACCAACTCTTTCGTTCACCCAATTCGCATTTACCTTCGAGCCCAGGGCATCACCCTCCCGCTCACGTTAGCGTCCCTTGCTGGCACTGTTTTCCTCTTGCCCATGAACTTTTTGCTCGTCTCCCACTTCCGGCTCGGGGTGGCCGGAGTTTCGGCAGCCTCTGCCGCTTCCAACTTCCTTGTACTAGTATCCGTAGTCTTATACATGCGGGTCACCAGGTTAAACGAGCGAACCTGGAGTGTCCCCAGCCGATCAGAGTGCCTCACCGGCTGGAAACCCCTGCTCCGGCTCGCTGCTCCGAGTTGCATCTCGGTTTGCCTTGAATGGTGGTGGTACGAGATTATGATCGTCTTGTGCGGACTGTTGGTGAACCCCAAAGCGACCGTGGCGTCAATGGGCATCTTGATACAAACGACGGCGTTGATTTACGTGTTCCCTTCCTCACTCGGCTGCGCCGTGTCTACTCGGGTCGGGAACGAGCTAGGAGCTAACCGTCCACACAAAGCAAAAACATCCGCCATGGTGGCGGTGTTTATAGCGGAGATAATGGGTTTATTAGCCATGACGTTCGTATCGGGGATGAGGGATAAGTGGGCACGGATGTTCACCAACGACTCAGAGATCCTGAGGCTTACGGTAGCCGCTCTCCCGATCATAGGGTTGTGTGAGCTCGGGAACTGTCCACAGACGGTTGGGTGTGGGGTCCTCAGAGGGAGTGCACGGCCGAGCTCGGCGGCTAACGTGAACCTCGGGGCATTTTATCTGGTTGGCATGCCGGTGGCAGTTGGGCTCGCTTTCCGGCTCGGGGTTGGGTTCTGTGGGCTTTGGCTGGGTTTATTATCGGCGCAGGTATGCTGCGCTGGGCTCATGTTTTACGTGATCGGGACTACGGATTGGGACTTCCAAGCTCGGAGGGCACGGGTGCTAACGTGCGGAGGTGGGGGAGAATCGGAGCTCACTGCCACTGATGCAGGTGGCAAGACCGGTGAAGAGCAACAGCCAGTTGTTTGTGTTGTGGTCACTTCGTTTCCTCTCGTGAACCCACCCAGAGACCAATTGCCAATTTGCCTCCCTAGGTAACCCGCAACCACCTTTTTTTTCATTTCTACATCTCTCTTTCTCTTCCTCTTTAGCTGGGAATATATTCATGTTACTGATATCTTTGTTCAATTAATGGCGCTATCTTACCTATCAAAAGAACAAAACTACATCTTTCAATGATGGGGAACCCAGACGTACGTGCAAGCTCGGGCAGGCAATTAATCCTTTGACTACAAAAAATTAAAAATTAATTTGTAAGAGATCTGCTCCAGATTTGTAAACTCAAGACTGTACAAATTACAAAATATTATTTTAGAATAATTTATTTTTAAATATAAAATTTTATACATCATACTTCTATTTTATTTTTATCTTATTAGATAAGTATTCATATTTATCATCATTAGATGGTCTTTTATTAGATATTTTTTATTCAATAATTTTATGTATAATCATTTTTACTTACTCCTTATGCATTCTACTAGTGTGATTGGCTGCGTCATTTTTTTAATATAAAATTATTATTTTGGTCAATCACATCAGTATAGTACTACGCAAAGAATATAAAAAAATAATTGTTTGTAGCATAATTTTTTTTTATCATTTAATTATGATAAATATGTCATATTTTACATAATGAGATAAAAGTAAAATAAGAGTGTGATGTATAGCGTTATTATTTCTTATAAATTCATCTAAATATAAACTTCATGCGTGTAACTTATTGGAGACAACACTTTAACTAAGCTGGCTATATATATATATATATATTGTTTTTTTTCTAAGCAACACTTAGAAAGCACATGTAATTTCTCGCGATTTAAATCATTCATGTCCAGTTTCTAACAAGTATATATCTTTGTTCAATATTCTTCCTTTGGAATTGATCTACATATGTGGATGCTTGTGTAAGTGACGTAGGCACGTTAATGTGAAAAATAAATAAATGCAAAACTTAAGGACTGTTTGAGTTATATTAAGAGTCTTAAAAAAATGTTTAAATAGCTTTAAAAACACACTAATAATAAAATTAAGTTGTTTTACTTATTCATATTAAAGTATTTTTTTTATAATAAAAGAAAAGTTAAAAAGTGTATTCAGTAAAGTTGTTAATGGACGAAAATACATCATATATAACTTTTAAATAATTATAACTTTACCCTGAATTTTTTTCATTTTTTTATTAAAAAATCAAATGACCGTCTATATCATTTCTACCTCAACAAATATTTTTTTAAATTTATTTCCAAACAAATTAACATCTTTAAAAGTGCTTTAGACATATAATTAACAAATAATAAATAGCTTTTTAATAGTATTGTTTTACTTTAAGCTATACAACTATAAACTTTAAGCTAAAAGTTATATCATCTGCCGCAATTTCAAACATGCACTTAATATATATAATATGTACGTTGCAACTCGTCCAAATGACCCACTGTAAATCACCATTTTTAAATTGAATTTTGATGTAAATCTAAATTGATATTAGGGATATTGCGGGTCTATATTCTACGTTGATAACGTTGAACTACTTAAAAAAAAAAATAAGAAAGTAGATTTGCACAAATATGTAAGATTTGGACTTTCATCATACTCTCCACACTCTCATTTCACTTTCATATTTGTGCAAACCCGTTCATATGACAATTACAAAATAATTCTGATTATTTTTTACTTATGTGGCTGGTGCCATGCACGTCCCACACCTTGTAAGCCCATGGTTGTGTTCTGAACTCGCATGCATGCACTTGTAAGTCGATTTGTTCTAAATTAAACTGTTTATTTATAATATGCTATTATTACTAGACGTTTTTTAATTTTCCTGTTTTATATTCTTAATTACTTTATTTGGTGTGGGTATAATCTTCTATCTGATCTTGGATAGAAACAGCTACCTAGAATACATGTAGAGATCAATATCTTTCAGCAGGCGTAACCTTTCTCCACTAAAAAAAGGCGTCCAATGAGAATGTGCCACGTAGGCACTCTATTTTCCAACCTTGTGGCCTCACTGCAGAGAAACACTCCATCAGTTTCCATCTCCCTCTCTCTCCTCTCTCTCACTCCCTCTCTTGACTTCGAGCCCGAGCCCGAGCCCCACCACTCCCTCCCTCCTTCCCTCCCGTTGAGCCCTAGTCCCACCACTCTCTCGCTCGCATCTCTCTCTATCTAGTTTCTCTTCTAGGAAAATCCATTCCAGAATTGTGAGGAACGTGACCCGACCCTCTCCGCCCCCTTCTCTGCCACTCTCTCCGTCATTGCTCCTAGCCCCCTCTTCCATTGCTCTGGCCAGCATAGAAACACCCCCTCTCCATAAACCTCCTCACTGCCAACCCTTAATTGTACCAACTTTTATGACTTTCCATTGCTCTTGGTATGCCCTTTTAAGCTAATATAATTTTGGTTTTGAGAGTGGGTTTGATTATGGTTTGATGCCATTGGATTGTTTATGGGTTGATTGTTGGCATTGCGGCTTGTTTTCTTTGTATTAGGATCTTGCTTTTTTGATAAAGTGAAAGTACAAATATTTAGATTGAAGGAATATTTAGATTGATGTATAGCTCTTAGCTTTGATAGGAATATTAAAGATTGATATGATTTTAGGTGCAAAGAACTAGGATTTTGTGAGTTTGAGTTTTCAAGTAATAGCAATGGGGGGCCAAAAAGACAATTGCATAAAAAGACAATTACTTGAGTTTTTGTGCCTTTGAAGTTTGGAAATATGGTTTTTCTTTTCATGAGTTTGCTGATAGGGCTCATTTTGTGACATGGCTCATTTCTTTCCATCAAGTTTGATTTTTTCAAGGAAGAGTGGGAAGGATTAGTTTCAAGAAGGTATCCAAAATTTGAGGAGAAGTAATTCACTCCATTCCCCTTACCCCAAACTTTTATCTTTGTATTATATAACATTACTAAGAATGGGTGGCTGGAACTGAGCATTTTACATCATGTTGTTTTGTAGCTTTGTTAAAGGTAGAGATTATGATCCAGATCGTGAACGGGCTGAGCAGAGAAAGTTGAAGAAACTTCTAAATCGTGAAGCTAAAGGGGTTGCTCGTGAACTGCGTAAAAATAATTCTTTCTTATATGAGGTGAAGGAAAAAGATAAGACCTTATTGGAAGAAGAAAGAGCAGAGAAGTATGGAAAGGCTTTAGACTTCCTTCAAAAACAAAACATGCTTTCAAATCTTGGCAATTAGGGAAAGGCAAGAAGAGGATGAGATGAAGCCCTTTTATACTGAATATGTGGTGAATGTAATGGGAATTCGTGACATGTTTGTGAAGTACTGAATATGTGTTGAATGTCATGGAAATTTTGGACATGTGCTAGATAGCTTTTTGGACAACCTTTTTGTACATGTGGGTTGGCTTATGATGGTTTCATGTGGTGAATACATTATGGACAGCAAATATAACTCCATAACATTTCCATTAAATCAACTCTATAACATTTCCATAATATTAACATGTTTCTAGAATCTGAAAATACAACTCCATAACATTTCCATTAAATCATTTCCAATACATTTCCTAAACATTAACTTGTTCTAGAATCTAAAAATATCACTCCATAACATTTCCATTAAATCATTTCCAATACATTTCCATAACATTAACATGTTTTAGAATCTGAAAATACAACTCCATAACATGTCAAGCACTGTAGTCCTCCAACTTCATATTCTGTCTATGGCAACCAAGGCAGTTCTTCACTCTTGTTAACTGTAACATAGAAAAGACAATTACATCTAGGAATAATGTTTTAAAAAACAGCACCATCACGTTCGATGCCCAGATCATTTAAAACACTAACTTAAACACCAACGTTATGTTTGAATCGAAGGACCCAAGTTTTGAGATATGTTCCCAGTTGTATTTCCAGGATCCCTATATAAAAGATAATGAACCATAAAAAATTCTTTTATTATATTAAAACACACAAAAAATGAAAAACACATATTTCCAAACTTTAAACTAACCTCACTGAAAGACATTTGTTCTTGGCATGACCCTCAGTCTTGCAAATACTACGACACATTTTCTTCGTGGCTTGAGTCTCTTTCAGGTTTTTTGCTCTCAACGATTTTGATCGGCCTTTCGTTGGCACCAATGGGGGATCCTGTAAAATTTGTGAAAATTTTGATACAACTTGTAATTTTAACATTTTTGAATCATTTGTTGACATTTCTACACCTTTTACATTCTTTTCTCCTTCAATATCTCTCATCAAGAATAACTCTTTGTGGACCTTGTCTAAGGTAAGAGAGAGGTGGTTCAATTTCTGGATTAATTGTAACCCAAGTTCTGCAATATCGTAGAATTGCATCATCAAATTGCTTTTTCTCATCATTGGATCATCCCGTGTCATTACATGCCCATCAAAATTTGGTATGCCAAGAATAGCCCGGCTCTCTTAGAATTGATGCTCCATCTCTCTAGAATATAATAATGTGGCAACATATCTAATTTCTATTTCTTCCCAAAGACACATAGGATATGCTTACAAAGAACCCCCACAAACTCAAATATATGACATGTACATATTGCATTTGCTTCTCCACTCCCCAAGGTCACATAATAAATAGATTTTTCTCTGCCATTCGGTTTGACTCTGTATATCTTACTTTCCCGCTCTTTGTCAACTTTGGTTGATTTGTACCATTGGCTATTGAATAACTCATCTTGAAAAATCGTGAAAGACTTCCTTGTATAGACTGAGGTTGCATCTTCTTCAATTTTCCACATTATTTTCATAATCGCCCGTGTCGATTTTGTTCACACGTCATTCTCTTTCTCTTTGAAATAATGTGCATCTAAGGCTTTCTTGTATTGATGTACAAAGTCACTCACCATCGTTGTAATACCCGCATCCTACTACGTAGATCTTTACGTCATTCTATTAATTCTTCAAGTTAACTATTTTGAGATAAAGACTATTTTTATTATTACTTTCAACTATTCTATTTTAAGATGAGTATGTTTATTTTAAAATGTGGTTTATTAGAATAAATCGAAGTAAGACTTTGAAATATTTTTCTCTTAAACCCTTTAATTTTATTTATTTAAGAAATGGTCCAATCAATCTCAACTATTGGATTGGTAAGTGAGGAAATTATCTTTCCATGCTTGAATACTCACCATTCATATCTTGGCTTATAAGATAAGCCATTTGACTTATCAATTCACCTTTTCACCCATTGAAACAATCGACTTCCTTAAGAAGCTATTAGACTTTTCTTCTCTTCTTCATCTTACACGCCAACTTCATCTTTCAAGATAAGCCAAGGAGTTTTCCTCCAAGCATGTTTTGGTCAAGAGCCATTCCAAGCTTCCAAAGGAAGCCTTTGACCAACATGCCTATCTTCCAAAGCAAGCCAACCAAAAAGGGAGAAGAGAAAATAAAAACTATCCTAAGGCTTCCCCCCCCCCCCCAAATGCCGTCGGTCTCACCCAAGTAAAAAGAAAAGTTTTCATTTTCCTTCCTCCAAGCCAAAGCCGAATGCACCCCTCTCTTCACCTCCTCTCTTTTGTTTTTCAAGAAATTAACTTCTCTCATCATCAAGCTTTTAACTCCATAGCAAGGTAAGAGCATCCTCAACCCTCTCCCTTGTGTATTTTGAAAATTAGCCATAGTTTAATCAAGTGGGTTCCTCTTGTTGATTTTGAGTTAAAACAGTGCTATCGTTTTGCCTTCATCTACACAGGTTTATCGCCTTTTGATCCTCTTTCTTGCCTCTTGAAAGGAGCTAAGAACTTGAGGTAAAAATCCTAATTTAATTTATTTACTTTTAATGTGATTTTGAAAGTCTTTTGAGTTGTTTAAGTTTATGTTTTGATGTATTTAATTTTCTATATTGCAAATAAGTATGTGTGCTCTATTTTTAGCCAAACCGAATATGTTAAAGTGGATTTTTGTTATGTGATTTCCTATATTTTAAATTTTGCTAAATTATTCTTAAACTTGGTTTAATCATAAATGACGATTATAATGATTTTTAATTTATATATTGGTACCATGTGTCTTTTATTAACATTGGTTGGTAATCTGTTTTAAGATGCTAGAGGTTTGGTTTAGAGGTTTTGCTTGATTCTATAATTTTATATCTTACTTTTAAGGGTATTAAATGAGTAAAACATAAGTTTAAGTTTTTAAAAGTTTTAAAGTTTATTAAATGGGTAATCTTGTTATATTTTAAGTTATGTTTAATTTTAAAGGGGTGGTAAGCCTGTTATTTACTTTCATGAGTTTCTTTAAAATATTGGAATGAAAATTTTAATGTTTTGACCTAGTGCCATGTTTGATGGGTAGATGAACGGGTTAAGTAAACGTTTAATTCCAAGTTAAAATTTAAGTGAACATGTGAGCATATCGATTAGTAAAGTTCAAAGTAAGGTGGATGTTAATATGTCTATCTCATTTTATTGGATATGACTAGGAGTCTACTTTCATGTTCAAATGGACTCGCTAGTAAAGCTTGCAAGTAAGTATCTATGACCATGCTTTCTTTATGAAAAAATATCTCTCTCATTGTAAATGTTTCTTTAATGAAAAGAATAAATGAATATAATATGTACAACCCTTTCTTGATAGCCCATGTTAAGTACCCTATCGATTATAATTGTGTGTACATGTATAAAGTAATGCATGCATGTAGATTCTAAGTCATGAGATTTTCATGTATGCTTTCTCAAGAAACTTATAATTTTTCTTATATGTAGTATAGCATGAAAATGTATCTTGTTCATGAAAATACATATGCATTGAACTAAGAAAGATGATGAAAATGTTTAAATGTAAAAAAAAAGAAAAGGAAATGAACGTCTCATGTTTTATGCTGGAAATGATACTTTAAATGAATTTTAAAATGTCCCTATGAACTGATGCCTTAAATGTCCCTGAGAACTGACATTTTAAAATGTCCCTGAGAACTATCGTTTTAAAGCATGCCATGAACTGGCATTTTAAAGGAAGTCTTGAAAAGTGATGTTTAAGCTTATGCGTTTTAATGATCTTTAAGCTCGTGCTTTTAAATTGAATGATGTTTAAGCTCATGTTTTAATGGTACTTAAACTCGTGCTTTAAACGATATTTAAGCTTACATTTTTAAATGATGTTTAAACTCACGCTTTTAAAAGATGTTAAGTTCTTGTTTTTAAATGATGATCAAGCTTCTACTTTCTAAATGATGTTTAAACTTATATTTTTAAATGGCGTTTAAATTCATGATTTTCAATGAGAACTGACGTTTTAAAGGATGTCTTGAAAAATGATGTTTAAGCTCATGCCTTTCAATGATGTTTAAGCTCATGCCTCTCTCAATGGTGATTAAGCTTCTACTTTTTAAATGATGTTTAAACCTATGCTTTCAAGTAATGTTAAGCCATGCTTTAAATGATGTTTAAGCTCATGCTTTTATATGATATTAAGCTCATGCTTTTAAATGATGATAAGCTCATGCTTTTAAGTGACAGTCATTTCCTATGAATGAACTGTTAAATGAAAAGGACCAAAATGAATGAAAGGAAACGAAAGTTTCAATGAATGAAAATACGTAACGGCCACTTGAAAGGAAATGAGTGCCCAATAAATAAATGGGCATATTGCAATGCCGGGTAGTAGTATCTGGTAGTGCACCCAGTGTTGCACCCTGACGGAATGAGATTCCAACCTGTGGCCACAGGCGAATCCATTGGCCATAGGGCTGCTAACCTTAGTACGCGGGGCGTAACAATGTGCAATAGCGCCTATGAAAGTGAAAAGATGTAATGCATGAAAAGTATGTTATGTATTAAAAGATGTAAAATATGAAAAGTATGAAAAGAATGTTTATGCATGAAAGATGAAAAGTATGAAAGAATGTCTATGCATGAAAGCTTAGTTATGTCTAAGAATGTTTATGCATGAAATGAAATGTAAATGTTTATGTATGCATGTTTTCTAAAGGAAAAGAATAGATGCCTAGTATGTTCACTGCATGGTGTACTACTTACTGAGTATTAGACTCACTTTTGTGTTAAATGTTTTAAATGTCCAGAAAATGAAGAAAAGGCTGGGGAGCAAGGCATTACTGTAGAGAGAGAGGCAAACGCTTAGTGTCTTCCCTGTTGGTTTAACCATGTATGAAAGAAGAGAAAAGAAAAGGAAAAGGAAAAAAGACAATACGTAAAGAATAGGTACGTACGTAGCGATCCGCCCTTCGCGGGGCAGGGTTGTTACAATTGTGCTTGAATGAACATAATTCTTAAAAAATTTATTCATGCTTTCACTCCTTTGAGTTGTTGACATACCGGCACATAACATGGTTTGCAAGTAAACCGGAATCCACTTATCCCGTCAGTTGTAAAGATTTTATAGCCAATCATTAGTTCATTCCTGGTTGAATTCATCAGTTATTATTGTCTCATGCATACAATGACAGAACTCTTTTTGAAAGTCCTGAAACTTGTTATATATATATATGCCAAATGTTCTTAATTTTTTTGTAAAATATGCCACAAACAATTATATTTGGGAGTACCTCACCAATGGCTATTGTCATCGCCTTGTCATCATCAGTAATTATGGTTGAAGGGGTACGCCAAGTATTGCCTCTTGCCATATTCTCAATAACCACATATAGAATTCAGTTGTTTCATTAATTAACAATGCACAACCGAACATTAACGTTTGGTGGTACTGATTAACTCCTAAAAATGGCACAAACAACATCTTATAAATATTTGTCAAGCACGTCGCATCAAAAGTGACAACATCTCCAAAATATTGATATGTAGCCCCTGATTTTGCATCCGCCCAAAAATAATTCTTATACACCAATTCTCATCAACTTGCATGGAATATATAAATCCAAATTCTTTACACTGCCGATCAAGGAAGTAGGCATACAACCTTCGTACATCTTCCACTTCAAACAATTTCCTTCTTTTATTTCTTAAATAATTCTCGACGTCCTTACAAATACATCAAATTTTAAAATCACTATTTGATTCTTTGCTCAATATTGACATTATCTTCATTGTCGGTACACCAGACTTATTCAAAATGAGAATAAGTTTTTTTTTGGACATGCGTTACTCCTCTATGTCCACAAAACAAACTAGTACTTCTTGATGTAAGTAGCTCACGGTTGTATTCAAGGACGAACTTGTATACTGTCCACTTTTCATCATCCTCTATGTCCACGATTTATTTTTGACTTTTACGCTGAAATCCTTCTCTTGAGCAAACATAATTTACTATAATTAGTTTTCTGTCCTCTTTTGATAATCGAGTATGGTTGGTCCTCATTGCAAAATATTTTCGTCTTGCATACGCTTTGTAAAATGTTTGGGCATCTTCTACCTCATCAAACTCATTTCCAACAAATGGTTCAAAAAGACCACTACTCGAACTGGAAATCATATTGCCTCTATCTCCATCTCCATCTCCCACATTAAGTCCATCTTCCACAATCACTCGATCTTCCACCACTCGATCTCGATCTTCCACATTCACTCTATTTCCTACATTCACACAATCTCGCACATTCATATTATATTGTTGGACTCTAATTTCAGCCTCAATACTATCATCTCCAACTTCTAGACAGTTTCTATTCATCATTATCTCAACTTCATCACTATCCGAACTTGACAAAATATCCTTCATTACAGCATAAAACAATGCCAAATTAATCATGGAATTTTTGTTGTTATAAATTCTTTTTTATTTATTTATAATATGTAGATAAAAACATAACAATTCTTTGAAATATATTTCTACCTTCTTCATTTTTTTTGATTTGCAAATGGCACATCATGAAAAAAAAAAACTTTGCCAAGACATCATCAAACTATACGAAGTAAAACCCAAAACTCAACATTAGCAAAAACCCCATCAACACCATTTGACCTCTACTTAATTAATCATCCCCACTACATGAATCATTCAAAAATATTGAATGCTAATCCAGAGGAAAAAAGTCCAAAGGAAAGAGATTAGTATGCACACCATGTGAGGGTTGAAGGGTGCGGCGGTACTGGAGGGCGGCTAGATGGCTGCGACGAGTTGGGGAGTTTTGCCAAGTTGGAGGGTTGCAACTGGATGCAATGCGTTGGGGAGTTTCATCAGGTTGGAGGGCTATGATTGGATGCGACGGGCTGGGGAGTTTCACTGAGCTCTGATGGGCTGGGGATGTGCAGCAGTGTGGAGTGCAAGGAAGGTGCGCCATAGAAGAGTGCAAGTGTATTCGGTGGTTTCGTTGAAGTGTATTCAATAATTTGATATTTGATTTTGCTATCCTTTGTAATGTGGTTCATGGGATTTAGATGTGGATGACTGACATGTCCATTTATTATTTGTTGCCATTGAGTGAGTGAGAATGGCGTAACCATCCAGAAGAGGGATTGATACATGTAACTTGGGTTTAATGTTGTTCTTCGCATATGGAAATTTCTTTAGCAAAAAAAGTGAAATTAACGTGTTGTAATTCGAATACTTAAAAATGAGTTGAGATAAGATAAAATGAGTTGAGATAATTTTACTATCCAAACCAGACCAAAAATAATGCATTCAATAAGTAAAATATTTAATTAAATTGAATAAATTGTAAATTTAATATTTGAATTCATGACTCTATTTTAATATAATGTGAAATTATTATTTATTTAAAAAAATAAAATTTTTAGAAATATAAATTTTATTGTTTATTTAATATAGAATAATGTGAATGACATAATGTCACGTTTGAAGGGTGCTGGCTTCGTCTTGGATGGAGACAGTTTTTATCCAATTCCAAGCAAGCTTGCATGACATTTGAGAATAGAATTATTTGTCTTTTCTTACTTGGGTTAGAAAATAACAGAAATGACAAGTAATTGAAAGTTTTAAGGCAGGCGGGGGCTATGTCTCAGAAATTCAGACACACACATATAAATATATATATATATATATATATATATATAAATATATAACAGACTGGTTTGAGTCACCAGCTGACACGTGGCAGTCTTGAGGTCCTATGACGTCATACAATCAATCAAGTCATGTGTCCATGCATGGTAAATGGTAGATATGTTTTACCTTTTTTTGCCTACTCGGAAGTTGTTTCGGTGGACTTCCTTTCGGGAGAAGCACCGTCCTTCACAATTTTTGGGTTTTAAACATTGAACCAGCCCTGCGACTCCAGTACCGGCACTGGCAGTGGTACTGGCAAATTCAGGTAGTTGATTAGTTTCAGACTTATCTTTTTGGGAGGCTCTCCTCGGAGTACTACTATTCAAAACAGCCTCAACTCGTTCCATTAACGTCCAGTTTGGACGATGGCATATAGTGAGATAAATTTAATTTCAATCTAATTTTAAATTAAATCTAATATTTAAATATCTAACTATTAAATCACTAAATATCATTTAACTTAAAAGCTTATTTATACATAGACTCATAATTATTTTCAACTCAATATCTCTTTATATGCGGGACCATAACCTTTTTTAACATCCTATAAATATATTTAAATTCATCTTAACATTCAAACACATCTAAACTCATCTTAAGTGGGTCCTACAAAACTCATTCCACATTCTCAACTTTATACTAGTCATAAAAAACTAAACCAATCTCAACATCCAAACAGGACCTAAATTTAATGCATTGAGTGGTGCTCGGGAGTGGCTTTGTAGTAGGTTTCTTGGGTCATGTTAGTGATTTTTGGCAAAGTACTATATTCTTGAGGTGTCTTGATACTAGGAGTCTCGAAAAATTTTTGTGAGAAAAATCTCCAAAATCTCGAAGAGATAATTTAGCAAAGTATATTCCACTAGCTCACGGGTGCTAGTGGAAGAGGCCCCCAATTGGTGCACAGCAACGACATGCATCCGCTACACTCCTCGTGCACGGGCCTTGTGGTCGGGGGCCACCTCCACAACGAAAAAGATCGCTGGCAATCGATGTGGTGACTGCCAGCAACCTCACTGGGCTCATGGCTGGTCACTGCAAGCCTCCTGGGTGCACATTACATGCACAACCTCTGTGGTCGGTGACTGCCGGCAGTTACACTGGGCTCATGGCTAGCCACTGTGAGCCTCCTAAGTGCATGGTATGTGCACCCATTATGCCAATAAGCATGCCATGCGCAATGGGTGCATGTGCTACGTGCACAATGCATGTTGCGAGGAAGCTTCTCTTCTTGCGTTGAATGTTGGGTGCATGTGCTACATGTACTGTGCACTCAGCTGTATGGGCAAGGAGATTTCTCTCACCCATTGTTTTTTTTGTAAAAGTGTTATTAAAGTAATAAGACAAAATTAATGATAGCTGAAAAGATGAGGGGGAAACTTATTTGCTCCTTCTCCCACTTCTAGTGTAGAGAATAATAAGATCCAATAGACAACACTAATTGTTAATACCAAAAATCGTAGAACAGGTCGAAATGGGGAAAATAGTCATTCCTAGATACAGTGTCAATAGTGCCCACCGTACATACATAACAGTAAATAGAAAAGGAATACTGGAAATATAAATAGAAGTAGAGACACACAAATTTGCGTGGTTTGGCACAGAGCATACATCTAGGGTCGTTTCGAGGGAAAATTCACTATAATATCAGTATTTTACAATCTCTTATGGTCTCTTATTTCTCTATATACAATCGGGGTTGGAGACCCTTTTTTTCTAGGGAAGATAATATCTCCAGAGCTCTCATCGTCAGGTTGAAGATAATCCCTTGTTTGATCTGATTAGATCTCTTTTTATTGAGGTCTTCTAAGTGGCTGGTCAGAAGTTCAATTTTATGTTACTTCATTCTTTGCGTGTTTGGCTTGCTTTCATCTCCTTTTATCTTCTTCCCGTCAATTCTCTCTTTTTCCTTGACACACTTTTTTCCCTTTTATCTTGTCCTCATTCTCCATTTTCCCACTTGTTTCATGATGATGGCTCTTTGATGGGCTAAGCCTAATATATCTCGGGCATGGTATTTTTATGTCCAAAAATCACCTCCAATAATGCAATGTATTTATAAATTGTCAACCTTTTTGGTTAAGAGGTACATAATATAAGTTTAATAGCATTGCAATATCTATTTAATTATATAAAAGTCAAGTTTTCAATTGCTGACTTGACATTCATTCTATAAAATTCAGAAATGAAAGGGTGGGAAAGACTTGTACCAAATGAAAAGAGAAGTCACCAAGCGATGAGTCCTTCTCTTACGTGAAGCGGCGAGATATTTCGGTGATTTGGCAAAGCAGAGTACAGTTCCCCGCACGGACAATCCTAGAAAAAGATAAAAGAGACAATTTTGCGGTCTCAAAGACACATTCTCAGGCTGCATATTGGAAAAGTTTCAGAACAATTTACGCCTAAAGATAATGAAGATCAAAACGAAACCAAACGAAGATCAAAAGAAAATGAAGGAAAAGAAAATTCACGTGCCAACCAAAACCTGCAGCGTTGTAAGACAGATCATACAAAAAAGAAAAAATGGGTGGTTTTTCCAAGAGCCCATTGGCAAGAAGCTGTTGGACCGTGCTAATCTGAGAGTTCTATTTCAGTGATTGGTTCGTGTGGTTGTTCCGCTGCAAAAATTCCCGATCAACGACACTATCGTGAGCAAAGTTCAAAGCTTTTTGCTCTTTGGCTTCAAAGACAGGCAATTCAAGTTGAATGAGTCTCTTGGAATTTAGGACCTCCACTCAACTCAACAAGCAATTAGACGATCTTGCAAATGGAAGAAAAACCTCCGCAATTAACACAGCCGAATTGACACAAAGAGAACTAAGGAAGATTTTGGAATGCAAGCATAATAACAATAAAACAAGAGAAGCATAAAATAAGAGGGATGGGATCACTTTCTCTATGGGCTTGGTGAAGAAACGCTCGGCCTAGACAATGGAGACATCGCCACGGTAGTCGCGCCAAATCAAAACGCACCCCTTCATGTCCAAGAGGAACACTGTAGACACTACCTTTTGCCGCCTTTTCTTCTAAATATTTTCTACGGTCTCGCAAATCGGATCAATGTTTAGCGAGAAACACCAACTCGAGCTTCCATTAAAGTCTCGGGCTTCAAAGACAGATAAACGATCATGTCAATTTAGAATAGAAGAAAGGCAAATGTGGTGAAGCAGTGTTTGGGTTAGCAGGTTGAGCGTGCCCATTCAAGCAACATCATCCAACGTTTAACCAGGTAACCCAAGTTTATATGGCACTGAGTGCATGATAAAATAACCGACTGAAAGAATAACCGTCTAGAACAAATTTCAAACTCTATCGAAAATGTATTTGAGATGGTATGGAGTGAAAAGGCACTGATTGAAAAAATAAAAAAAAAACCGCTTTAAACCATACATATTTTGGAAAAATACTTTTTTTTGTTTCACTTTCTTCTCCGCTCGCTCTCTCTCAAATTAATGTCACTTCGACCACAAGGCCAAGCTACTAAAATATTTATTAGTAAAGTGAACTTTTTTATATATGCATGCTCCATTTTATATATATTTGATATATTTTTTTTAATAGTTGTGATAGTGATTATGTATAATGAACTATTTAGAATTATAAAATTCAATAAATAACAGTTCGCACATTGAGCGGGTTATAGGCTCGTTGTTTGGATGTTGAAATGAGTTGAGTTGAGATGATAAAATATTGTTAGAATATTATTTTTTAATATTAAAGTTATTTTGAAATTTAAAAAAATTGAATTGTTTATTATATTTTGTATTGGAATTTGAAAAAGGTGTAATGATGAGTGGAGATGAGTTGGGATGAGTTGTGTAACCAAACGCAGCCTTAATAATTTGCTAGTTTGGATAAATGATAATATAAATTACCACTTCTAATAATTTAAATTAGTTTAGAGTTAGGTTCAAACAATTCCAGTTATTTGAACCTAACTTTGATATCATATAAAATCATCACTTATTTCAAAAATTTAAATTGATTTAAATTTGTATTTTAACAATAATAGAAGCTTATTGGAAAAAAGGTAGACTAGACAACCCGAAGACAAATAAAGAATAAAGATCCTCTTTTTAGATGAAGAGACCCCATGCATGATGGCAGCTGCGTATATAAGGCAAACAAAATAGTATCTTGTCTGTATTCAGCAGTAGCAATATCAGTACTCCTTTTTATGCAGAAAACGCGCGAGGGGGGTTCCAGAAATTTCATGTCACTCATTGGGACTAGCCCTCTGCAGCATATGGCCATCTCCCTCCGCTTGTCTATATATGCCACATTTGCATTTTGAAAAGTCCATTGAAAAAAGTGGGCTGAGAAAAGAAGTGTACCAAGGTGCTTGGGTTAGTTATTGAGTTTTCACATTTTTATAAAATTAATTTTTAGGCCCCACTTTTATTTTTGCAACATTAATATTTGAACTTTAAACTCTCATAATTAGATACCTCTATATGGGGTTGAGCACATACCCTAATTCCAACTCCTACTCCAACTACTGTAGATTTCACTCTAACAAATTAGAGTCGAAATCGAAGTGGAGTCAAATCTACAACCACCGAATCACAAATCACAACCACCCAATCACCGAAATCACCCAAAAAAGTAAAACCATAATGCATATGTAAACTCAAATTAAAACCAAAAAATTAAACCCAAAAAAATTGACACAAATCAAGACTCGAGAGACATAGATCGAGAGCCAAAGGGTGTTGGTTGCTCCGGTTCCATATCTACTTGCTCAGTCGTTCGATCTGCTGTGCTCGATGGTGTTGGTTGCCCTAACTTTTCTTGATGTGTTGATATCCTAAACAAAACCGTAGATCTTTGAGAGTGAGTGAGTGACTCAAACGGCAAGGGGGAGTCGATCGACGGCCGCACAACAGAAGAAAAAAAAGAGAGGCGACGGGTTGAGTTAGGACCCAGGGTTAAGAGAATATGAGTGAGATACAAATGAGAGTGAGGTCTCGTGGGAGAGTGGGGTTTGGAAGAAACATAGTTAGTGTAGTCAAAATGGTGTCATTTTTCCTATAAAGATGACGTCGTTTTGCTTTGTGGGGCAAAGCATAGAAACCGTAGTCAAAATGATGCCCTTTTTATTAGGAAAAACGACATCATTTTGATTGAATTTGGGCTGGTAGCACCTTTATGACTGGATTGCTTTGATTTTGGACTTCTAAACCTAGTTTTTCCCCTATTTTGATTTTTTTTTTTCTCTAAACCCTAAACTAAACCCTTCTTTTTTAACCCTAAATTTAATTTTAATTTTAATTTTTGTTTTAGCCCTAAGTGTTTTTATTTATGATTTTTATAATAGTTAGTATATATTGATTATTAGTAAATACTAATTTATTAGTGTCTAATTATATGTTATCATACTATGGTTTGTTAATATTGATCATTCTATTTATAGTTCTTATAATTTTTTTTATCACTCAATTTAATTGTTAGTATTGATTATTAAAATACTATATAAATTGACTTGTGCTATAGTGTTTAAATATAATTTATTATACTAGTGTTATTATATATTAGTTTTACATTTTATGAACTCATTATACTTGTACTATACTAGTGT
Organism: Pterocarya stenoptera; assembly: GCA_003123785.1. Classification (NCBI taxonomy): domain Eukaryota; kingdom Viridiplantae; phylum Streptophyta; class Magnoliopsida; order Fagales; family Juglandaceae; genus Pterocarya; species Pterocarya stenoptera. The sequence goes on along the minus strand of QEOT01123953.1, from coordinate 52,369 downwards.
CTAACTTATTCATCTTATTGGTTTATTATGTAATGTTTAATTACATGTTATTCTAATAGTGTCTAACTTATGTCTAACTTAATTATATACTAGACTTAGTATTACATGTTATTATAGTAGTGTTATTATATATTAGTATTATACTTGTATTATACTAGTGTCTAACTTATTCTTATTATAGACTTGTACTGTAGTGTTTAATTATATGTTATTAACTTATTATACTATAGCATTACATGTCAATATATTTGTGCTATTATACATTAGTATTACATGGTAGTAATATTATGATGTTCATTATTTACATATACTAAACTATTATTATTCAATTTAGTCTATTTATATTATAATATAGCTATATTATTTTATAATAATTAACTCATACTACTTACTAGTATATCACTAAATTTAACTAACCATATAAATTTTATTTATATAAAAATTATTTAATTAATATTTTAAAAAATACATATATTTTTCACATGTACATTATTGGAGTCAAGTAGCAAAGTCAAAATAGGAGTTGGTCCGACTCCACCTTCAACTCTGACTCAACTTGTCGAAACCAGAGCAGAATCGAAATCGGAGTCAGATATTCGGATATTTGCTCAGCCCTACCTCTATACACCGAATGTTACAAACTAACCTGAGGATTAGTACAACATGGTTTATTGATGTCAAATGAGAATTCCCTATTACTTTTCAAAATGGAACAAAATAAAAGGAACAAAATTTTCTTCGTTAGTTTGAATGTGACACGTCTTATTGAGTAATTGTTACATATATATCACACTCTCATTTTACTATTATCTCACCATGTAAAATGTGACGTTTTTATCACTTTTGACTATACGTTACTTTTTTGAGAAAAAGTTAAGCTATCAAAATATGATAGAATTTCGTAAACAACACTTGTTGTTCCAGAAATTCGTACTCCGTATCTCTTCAGTTAAGCTATCAACTTTGTCGTTAAGGATACCTACACGATGGGCAATCTCAACAACAGACGCCTCTACAGCCACGATTTATTGATCGATATGCGCAGTCAACTGTGAGATCACCACATCAACCCAAGCAGGCCGCCCATCTCTCGCAGATGTACTAGCCGACAGCTACCACTACTCCCCACACCGGGCTCGGGCTGCGCCGTAGGAACTAGACCTTTATAGGGGGTGGCTGACGTCTCCTCGCCTATCTAATTCTACGTCGATGCGTGGTCATGTCGAAGGCGCTCATCTAATCTTTGACCTGCTCATCCGACTGGGTTGGCACTCCCCAAGTAAGTAATAGCCGGCTGATCAGGATACCATATGGGAGGTTTTCCGTGGAGATGATGCTCGCCTCGTAATGGATCCTGTCAAAGATGTGTAACGAATAATTTATGGGATCTTCACGTGCCACTTGTATAAAAAACGGTACCCGAAGCCCACTAATGTGGTCTTATGTGCCACAGGATCCACGTTTATTGCAACATGAGGAAGAAAGGTAGCAGATGCTGTTGTTGGAAGGAGTTCGGCCTCTCCATCGCCGTACGGTCTCTCCTGGTGAGGATGTAGAAATTCTCGTATTGGTCATCATCCCTAGCCGAAGGGCCAGGACCCTTGGCCTCTGATCAGTCTCCATTTGTGGCTATTGATGGATCAAATGGGCCAGTATATGATGTAGAAGTGCCTACATCTGCATGGAGTTTGCCGTGAGCAGATGTAGATGTGCCAACTAAGGCTAGAGAGTTAGCCGTAGTCGGTGCCTCAACACCTCGACGAATCCCGAGGTGCTCAACGATGACATTTGCTGAAATCTCTAACGTCACACGGCATATAGTCACGGTGTAAGAGGATGTGTCTGACGGCATTTCACACATTCCCGTATAGAATTTCTGAACCATTGAGGGGTATACCTTCCCCTTCAATGTGTAGATATTTCCTCAGCCTCTGCTGAGGAAGACATCTCTTAGGCTCGTCTGCTCCCATCTAAGCTCGTCTGCTCCCATCTAAGCTCGTCGAACTCGTTGATTAGGACCTCTTGCTCTACCATAACGGTATGAGCCCCGATACGAGCAGTGTCTTGAGTGGCTCGTTCCCTCCCTCGTTTCCTGATATGCAAAGGATAAGCCATATCCTGAAAATAGAAAAGGAAAAAAAATTATGAGTACTATTGATGTATATTTTGTCTTAATTTTAAACTACTTTGTATTAACGTTCGAACATGGTGAAATACACATTCTAACATTTAGATAAAACCTTCAGACGTGTACCTTTTACATTCGCACGTAAACTACATACGTTCGAACATATATCGAAACGCTAGAATGTAGGACGTAAATAAATTTAATTATTTTACATTCGAACATTATATATTATACTTTTGAACGTATCCATATACATTCAGACATCGAAGTTACACGTCTTAATGTTGCAGCACATAATAATTTTTAAATTATTACATTCGAACGTTAAAATTAAATGTTCAAACGTAAGAGAAATGTCCGAATGTAGAAAATATACGTTCGAACGTGGAAGCCCAACGGTTAAGAAATTGAAACATCATACGTTCGAACGTATTGATGTAACGTTCAAACGTTATGACACAGAATGGCTAAGTCTACTGAGCCATTCTCGAAAGCTCGAAACTCGAAATTAAATGCCGAAATTCCACCGTAGAAATGAAGTATACACTTCATGGGACTTTTCTACGGTGGCTATTTGGCTAATGGCAACTCGTGGTCGCTGAAAAATTGAGTTGAATATCTGACCACCATGGGTTTCGGTTTTAAACAAAATTGGCCCTAATATTTAAATAAACATGCAAAAATGAGTAAAAAAAGAATGCCTACCTTTTAGTGACGGTTGTGGCGGAGTTTGACGGCTGCAACGGAGGAGTGGTGGCGTGCAAAAGGAACTCAAACGGTAAAAATGACGTCAAAACCGTTCGGTGTTGGGCTTATATATACGTAACGTTTGAACGTTATTCCTATTAACGTTCGAAAGTTTAAGTAAACGTTGGAACGTTATAAGTATTACGTTCAAAAGTTTTTTATGTTCCAACATTTCATTTCACATTGGAACGTGAGAAAGAAAATGTTGGAACGTAATAAATAGTACGTTCGAATGTTGATGGATTGATTTTCCAAAATATATTAATAATATATTATATTTTTAATATATGTTATATATTAATAATATATTATATTTTTAATATATGTTATATATTATAATGTATACTATAACATTATACTATAACATATAGAATACTATATCTAATATTATATTATAATATATATAATATATTAATATATATTATTAATATACTATATAGTATATATATATAGTGTATTATATATATAATGTTTTTTTATAGTATATTATATATATGTTGTGTATATATAAGATATATTATTATATATGGGAAATACTAGGGAGCCCGTTTTGGGCTCCCGATTATTTTTCCCGTCTATTTTTTTTTTTAGTTTTTTTTTTTACTTAGTGATTAAGAAAATATTGTTTAATAATATTATGATTTTTTTTTCTTTTTTTAAACTTATACTAAGTTATAATATACTAACTTATACTAAGAAAATATTATTCACATCATTTTTTTAACGCTAGATATAATACACTATATGTGATATATAATATACAACATATATATAATATACTATATATTACATATATATTGGGCGATATTATTATGTTTAAATATACGTATTATGCTATCATAGTATATATATATACAATATAATATTAAATTTTTCTTTTTTTCTTTTTTCTATTCACATTTTTTATTCATATTTAAATATTTTTAAATAATAAAAAAATACACCAATACACTTAAAATTACTTCCTTAATTATTTTGTAAAAATAAAAAATAAAAAAAATAATTTTTTTTCCCGTGTGGTCAAGTCGAGCAGTAAGTATATTACGAATAAAATATTTCCTTATATGGTATAGCTTCTTTTTTTAAGTATATGTATTGATCTGATACTTATAAGTATGTATATTTGACTATAATGTAAGTATATAACTATATAAGTATATTATATATATAGTAGTATATAATATATATAATATATAATATACTACTGTATACTTATATACTAGTACATATAATATATTGTGGTACTTATAAGTATATATAAGTAGTAGTATAAATATTAATATATAATAATTAACTAGTTCGTATATATTTCACGTTAAATGAGATCCTGATAAATCGATTATTGCTACATTTCAGGGTCGCAAAAGAAGCTGCCAAGTGTGAACAGCAACTGCTGGGCGAGAAAGAGAATAAATACATTTTTCTAAATATTTTTATATTTTCCAAAATTGAATAGTTATAATATTAGTTATAACATATTATATTAATATGTTATATACTAATATATATTATATGAATATCTTATATAATATATATATACTAATAAATGCCAACTATTAATAATATTAACGTTTGAACGTTGAAAATTTTGGGTGGGAAAATTCCCGCCCAATTTGAAATCATTCGAACGTATTTTCCTATACGTTCAGACGTTAGAAAATTTTTGAGTGAAATTTCTTACTTAATTTTTTTGTTATGTGATTAGCATTTATGTCCGAACGTTACAATTTAACGTTCTAACGTGAATGGATGAAAATTTGATTTTTTTTTCATGTCCGAACATAAAATTATAAACGTTCGGACGTGAAAAAGATTCGGACGGGAAATTTTCCACTCGAATATATATATCTGTGATGAGAATAAACGTTCGAACGTTTTAGCTAGAAATTTGAGCGAGAATTTGGAAAGTCCGAGTGTACATGTATTAAACATTCGTACGTATCATCAAATAAAATGTTTTTTGCATGTAAACACGCACGGGGGAAGCGTTATCATTTCTGCTTTTCTGCTTCCCCGTGCGCAAAATAGAGGGAGAGAGAGAGTTAGAATGAGAGAGTACTAGAGTTGGAGAGGGCTAAGATTGGAGAACCATTCTGGTAAGGAAAAGTAATTTTTTTTTCTTATTTGTTTTCCAATTTCAACAATATATTTCTTTGGTGTTTTTTTTTTTTTTTTTTGAAGGATTGGTTGTTTTGGCAAGTTGAAAGCTTTTGATTTGTAAGAGGATATAAAAAAGTATTAGGTATATTTCTAAACCTTATAACTAATATGTCTTTACATTTTGTTGTGAGTTTAATGTGGATAAGGATGATTATGGGATGTGTATAATGTGAATTGATTGTGGATTTTGATGATTTTTTATATGGGTAGAATATTGTGATAAGTAGTGAATGTTGATTGTTTTTATGAATATATAACTTTCGGGTATTGATGAATTAAAGGGAATTTCCTTGTTTACATTGTGTTATGTTTATGGTTACTCTTGAAATATTATGATTATTCTTTATAATATTTTGTGAATATTTTGTGAGTTATTTAATGTTAATTCGGCAATTAACATGTTTAGAAATATTGTTTTGAGAATATTGTGATCTAAATGTTGGAATAGTGATCTTATTGTTTATGAATTTTGTGAAATATTTTGTGAGTTATTTGGTGTTTATTGATGAATTAACATGTTTAGAAATATTGTTGTGGGAATATTGTGAATATATTGTGATCTAAATGTTGGAATATTATGATTATTGTTTATGAATTTTGTGAATATTTTGTGACGTATTTGGTATTTAACATGTTTAGAAATATTATTGTGGGAATATTGTGAATGTGTTGTGATCTAAATGTTGGATGATTGTAATTATTGTTTATGAATTTTGTGAATTTTTTATGTTTTTTGAATTTATTCTTTCTTAAGAAAATTATAAGTTTAGGAAACTTTATTTAAGTTAAATTAAAAAACATTTAATATACATATAAATATCGGAATAAATATTTAATATTTAATAAGTATATATAATATATTCATTCTAGCTTAATTAGAATATGATTATTATGCAACTATATAGTATAAATAACTTAACTATATGTAAAGTGTAATATATGAAGTATATATTTAATTATTAATTATTCCTACTATTGTGAGGTTCTATATCATTATATTATTAAATATATATTATATATTTGGATAAATAAAAGAAAGTAAAATAGTCTTTAAGAAAGAAGCATTGAACCCACCAAATAACTAGAGAGTTGGAATAAATAGATATACTTATTTAATGGATGACGTAGTGTGTGAATAAATAAGGTTCAAATAAATGCTAAATTAGAAATTATATACTTATCACCTATATAAACTATATAACTATTAGTAAACATATTAGACAAAATAACTAATTATAACTAATATGTGCTTATTTTTATAAATATTAAGAAATAAATAAGTATTAATTGGTTGGAATAAATTGTATAATAACAATTAAAATTAAATAGGTATCAATAAATAAGTTTTTAGACTTATATAATAACTTAAAATGATAATTTATATATAGTAATAATTAAAATTATATAACAAGGGAAAATGATCTTGAAGAAATATCTGTCAAATTGCTTCAAGTCTCTTTGGCCTTGAGAGTTGTCAAGGCCGGAGAGTTTGTAACAGTTAAGTAATTAGACTAAAATTTATATATTTCTTCAAGATCATTCTCCCTCGTTATAAATCTATCCAAGTTCAACAATATAACACGAATATGTCATTAGCATTGTTAATTCAAACATTTTGGGCTTATATTATTTCATGTGTTTTTTTTTATATATAATGTGTGACATTGCATATCTAACCTTAGACCCGTTCAGGAATTAGTGTACATTTAGGTGTCCATTAATTTCTGAATTGTTCAGTGTGGACAGTTTGAGATTATATCATCTTTATTGCACATTCTTGTTACTCTTACTGAACACGTTTAATATGAAGTTTTGGTGTCTTCCTCTACTGTTCTTCGAGTATACTGTTCGTAGGGTCACAATTCCTCTGTGTGAACATGTATACTTGGAGAACTATGGAGAGATGCTGCCGAAATTTCTACTGACGTGGAAAGTAGTTGAGTGACGGAATATGTGCAATATGGATAATATAATCTTAAATGGGATATGACCAACTACCTTATAAAAATAGTAGTGAGAATTGGAGCATGACATGCATGTGAATTTTCTATGTACGTGTTACTAATAGATAGAACTTTTTAGAAATGGACAAAAGTTGGATGCATCTAGGCAATAGACTTGGAAAGGATTACGCACCCTATGCGCGTGGAGTAAGAACCTTCATTGATTTTTACTCGGGCCTCTATTGATAGTCGTGGTTACATTAAGTGTCCATGTCGAGGGTGTAAAAATTTGTGTGTGATAAGGTTGGTTGAAGTTAAAAGTCATATATTTGTGAATGATATGGATCTAGGGTATACCAGATGGGTACTGTATGGTGAGCCGTATGCACAGTTAGCGGATGCATTGTTCGATCATCCGAATTATCTGTGACACATGGATGATAATTATGAGCGGGATGAGATGGAGGAGATATTGGGTGACATTGGAGTTGGGATGTTTATGAATGACGTAGACGACAATGCCTCTAGTGGTTAAGGGACTGATTCTGAAAATTTTGATGCAATGTGGGAAGATGCAAAGCACGAGCTTTATCTAGGCTGTACAAAACATTCCAAAATGTCGTTTATTGTGCGGTTGTTTCACATTAAGTTATTGTGGCGCCCCCAACTTCCATGTACGGACAAGCACGGAAATCGAGACACCCGGGATGATGACAACACGATCACGCACCCCAACGACACGTGCCGAGTGTGTGAAATGCAACACGTGTACAAAATAAAATGCAGCGGAAAGATTAGGTCAGATAACTAAGTACCAGAATTTAATACAATACAAAAATAATACAGAAATCCACAAGTCAACATAATACAATTTTCTTGTTCATAAAACAACCTCAAATAAAAATACAAATACAACATAGAATATAGCCAAATGTCCCTACTCCTCAGGTG
>QEOT01123953.1:0-43080 GCA_003123785.1 Pterocarya stenoptera | reverse complement strand
CCAACGAAGATGAATTTAAAACCGAAAGCTAATTAAAATAATCCAAACGCAGTGAAATAATTTAAATGCAACAATAAAAATTTAAAACTCAAAAAATAAATCAATTTAAATTAAAGATCATTTTAAAAGCCAAAACAATAAATAAAATCTAGAAAGCACATAAAATAATTTTCAGATCATAAAATATTATGAAACAATATTTAAAACTCCCAAAATTAAAAAAAAAAAAAATAATCACAAAATAAATTAAATAAATCCTCCATTAAAATACACTAAAATCTGGGATGTTACAGTTATTGTGTGGGATGTCAACGAAAGAAATAAACATGGTATTGGACTTATTTAACGAGGTGCTTCCCGAGGGGTCTGCATTGCCAAAGAACTTTTATGAAGTGAAATAGCTGAGAAAAATATTAGGGTTTGAATACAAGTCCATACATGTATGAAAGAATGATTGTGTTCTATTCTGAAATAAGAACGAGGGAAAATAAGCATGTCTTGTATGCGGAGAGTCGATGTGGAAGGCTAAGAAAAATGTGCCGGTTAAGGTGTTGCAATATTTCCTCTTAAAACCTAGGTTGTAAAGACTATGTATGTGTAAGAAAACAACTGCTGATATGAGGTTGTACGAGGAGAAAAGAGTTATGGATGACACATATATGAGACATTTAGCTGACTCACTTGCGTAGCAATCTTTCGATGATCAATATCCAGAGTTTGGGATGGAAGCTCAAAATGTGCGCCTGCGACTTACAACTAATGGATTCAACTCTTTTGGGAATATGAGTATAAGTTATAGCACTTGGCCCGTAGCGTTGATTCCGTATAATCTTCTCCCATGGAGTTGTATGAAGGCGCCCAACTTCTTGTTAACTTTACTTATCCTCAGCCCGAGATCACCTGGAAATGATATCGACGTATTCATGCAACCATTGATTGAATAGCTGAAAGAGTTATAGGAAATAGGCGTTAGAACTTATGATGCATCCACGCCAACATCTTTTCAAATGCATGCTGCAGTAATGTGGACGATAAATGACTTTCCGGCATATGTGAATCTTTCCGGTTAAAGTAATAAAGGGAAGTTAGCGTGTCCGACGTGTAATAAAGAAATTGCTAGTGAGTGGTTAACATATTCTTAGAAGTTGTATTTCATGAGTCATCGACGTTATTTACCAGAAAATCATGCATGGAGAAGAGAATGCGCTAAGTTTGATGGGAGAGTAGAGGATAGAATTGCATCAAATGAGTTGTTTGGAGAAGAGATAGTGGAACAACTGGTACATGTTAGAGCGAACAATTTTGGCAAAGGTCGGGGTAAGAACAAGAGAAAACGAGGCGTAGCAGAATTGAATTGGACAAAATGTAGTATTTTTTTTACTTGTTGTACTGGTCTTCCTGCATGTTACGACATAGTTTGGATATAATACACATGGAGAAGAATATCTGTGATAATATACTAAGTACATTAATGAGCATTAACAAAAAGACAAAAGACAAGATCAAGACAAGAAAATATCTTAAGAGAATGGGAATTAAACATAATCTATATTTGCGGGTGGAAGGCAACAGAATGGTCATGCTGCATACATATTTTACGATGACGAGGGAGGAGAGGATGGACTTCTGTTTATGGTTGCAAGGTGTCAAGTTGCCAAATGGTTATGCTTCAAATATTGGTAGATGCATGAGCCTTGATGACTAGAAAATTAATGGATTGAAAAGTCATGACTGTCACGTATTTTTGCAGAAGTTATTACCGGTCGGAATTCGTGGGAAGCTGCCATCTATTGTACCCGTTGCCATAACTGAACTTTGTATGCTTTTAAAGATTTGTGCCCTCGGGTACTAAATCAAGATATGTTGCAGAATATGGAAGAAGACATTGCTACTTTAGTCTGTAAATTTGAGCAGATTTTTCCGCCATCATTTTTTAATGTAATGGTCCATTTAGCAATACATTTACCCCGAGAGGTACTGTTGGGTGGACGGGTATAGTTCCATTGGATGTATCCAGTTGAAAGATATTTGGGTCGACTGAAGTGCACTGTTAAGAATAAAGCCAGAGCTGAGGGTTCAATAGCAGAGGCCTATATACACGATGAATGGTTAATGTTTTGCTTTCTATATCTTCGTGGTGTTGAGACACGATTTAATCTTTAAGAGCAAAATGCTGATTTTGCTACTCCGCCTCCTCGTGAGCTATTAGTGTTTTCCTAGAATGTATGGCCCCTGGGTGCACAAACAGATTACGATTTAATTGATGGAGAGTTGTGTAAAGTTTGGTGGTACGTGCTAAATAATTACCAGGAGATCCAACTTTTGTGCTCAATTTCATAATATTCTTTTACACTTATAAACAGTGAGCACATGGACAAACTGAAGAATAAAGGCGTAGAGAATATAGAGGCAAGATACGAGAAAGAATTTTTTGGATGGTTTGAACAACGTGTATGAACATGTGAATTACATATATGTTAGATTTTTAAACTTTTAACTTTGGGTAACTTTTAATAAGTATATACTATTTCAATTGATAGATCTTGGAACAACGAGCTCATGATCTCGAATCAGTTTCTCCTAAATTGTATACATTGACCCGTGATCTCTCAAATAATGCACTTCGATACACTACATGCACGGTTTGAGGTTATAGATTCCATATTTTAGACCGTGAACGTAATAGAAAGACTCAAAACTGTAGTGTGTTGGTTGAGGGGAGTCATGGAACTTATGATATTGACTATTATGGTGTCATACGTGATATTATTGAATTAAAATATCTAGGTGGGTCTGTAACATATGTCTTTAAATATGATTAGTGGGATCTAGGAAGTGGTTGGGTTTCGATACATAGGAATAATTACTTTACGAGTGTCAATACTGCATCTAAATGGTACGAAGATGATCCATTCGTATTGACTTGTCAAGCTACCCATGTATATTACTTGATTGATTTAATGAAAAGTGCTAATGAAGATAATGGAGAGATAACTCGACGAGTCGTATAAAAATTTATCCCTCGAAATATATATGAACTAGGAACGAGTGCAGATTATGAGAACAGTGGAGATGAAGATGACACTCCGATTGTAGATTTTTACCTAGAAAATGGAGAGGGTATTAACTTGTTTGTTGACCTCGGTGCACTCAAGTTGCTCTCCTTGTGTAGAGATGATGTCTCACCCGTCCTTCTCGACCCGTCTGTATTAAATAATCATTCAATTCAAGTAAGTGAGGAAGAAGACGAAGAAAAAGAGTCAGAAGAAGAAAATGAAGAAGAATCCAGGGAGGAAGTGGATAAGGAGGACGAAGAAAAGGTTGATGGTAATGACGAAGATGTTATTGAAGGACATTCTGAAACAAGCGTAGAAAATACATCCGAAAATAAAGAATAAAAGTACTAAATATTTTATTCATATAGGTGACTATAGAATATTATACTTTTCATAATTTCTTCTAATTAATTTTTTTTTATCATATTAATCATGCTTAAAGGATGCCACCAAAACGACGCCAAGGTAGAAATGTATCTCCTCGACCAAGTCCAAATCCCAAACCTGTTGAGGGCTTTTCACGCGAGTGTTTCGCTCCTGAAGATCAAGTTAACACGCAAGAGAACGACATCAAGTCGACACCTACCAATAAGAAAATGTTGTTGATATTTAATTATATATTAATATTTTTGTCTCAATAACAATATAACTATAATTATATTATTATCTATTAGTTGATGCATCCACTTGTCGCGGTTGTGGTTATACACGTGGCATTTCTCTTGAGAAAAATAGAAGGCACAAAAAACTCACGGTCACCATTCCTGATAATTCCACTAGAGGAGTGGACGATAGTGCAGTAACACTTTCCTCTTATATTGGCACAATAGTTTGAGCTTATGCTCCATTTTATGTGCGATCATGGCGAGATCTTCCACTCGAGATTAAGGAGCACATTCGAAGTCATGTGCTGGTTAGTTTACCTTGAGACCACAATTTTTTCCAACTAAATTAGTATGTCAAATTTTTGACGTAATTCACTTATTATGATGAATTCGACCTTGACTTTGGCCGTAGCGAGGATTCGAGATCTGTGAATGAGTTGATGGCTACATTGTTCTGACGTCACAAGAGACGATGTCATGACCACTTCAAGAAGTTTGAGATGTTGGAAGAGGCTGCATAGTCCCCTTTCCAACAGATGAAGTTAGACGATTGGAGAAAGTGTTGTTATCTTTTCACTAGTCCAGATTATCAAGTATTCCATATTTATATCCTTTAATTATTTACATTTATATTTGAGCTATATATTACATGTATATATACTACAATTAACATTCTTAATTAATTTTGTAGCAGTTAAGTTCTACGAATGTACATAATAGATCTGCTTTGACTGTCCACCATTGTACCGGTTAAAGGTCATTCCACCGTTTTGTTGATAAAATGGTAATTAATTAATTATATAGAATTCATTTATTTTTTTGATATTTTTTTATTTAAGTATTAACATTATCTTTTCAAAATTGCTAATGTCAGTTTGTTAGAAATGTAATGATCCTGAAAACTTTTCCCTCATTCATGTCTCTACTGCTGCTCACACTAATGAGCATAGTAAGTGGATGGATCTGCCGCTGCAGAAAATTAAGTAAGTGGTGCTAATTTTGTTAATAAATTATGCAACATGTGAATAATTTATTTTTTAATTGTATTTTTTTAATACGTTACTTATTGTGTGTTTTCTTTCAAATTCCAAGAAGAAATGATAGAGTTGCAGTCAGTTTCTGGAGAATCATCTCCGAGTGACATAGACATATTCACGTGAGTGCTCGGACTCAAGTCTAGTATGGCAAGAGGTTTAGGGCGATCTTTCAAGTATTCTGATTCATCCTCCTCATCCTCATCGACTTCATAAATTAATAATCTTACCAAAGATTTAGAATCTGCACGGCATAAGAACGAGTATATGAGGTTAAGACAACAAGAGTTAGAGTCCTTTTTAGAGCGACAGTTACATTTAGAGATGCGTTTGCAAGACCAATAGAGAGACCAGGAGGAAAGAATACGAAGTGAAGTCCAAGAGCAAGTGCAGCGGGAGATGATAGTGCAAATAGAGCGTGTTATGTCATTGCAACAGAATCGCAATGGGCGAGGAAAGAAGAATAAATGAATTTTATCAATTTTATATCTATATATTACTCTTTATAATGTCTAATTTTAAAACCTTATAAGACATTGTTAGTTGTTAAATAATGGTTTGTAATATGATACAATTGGTATAATTTTTAATTTTATGAAATTTAAATTTTTGATCTGTACGTTCGAATGTAAATATAAAATGTTTGAACATTAGTTCACATTCAAAAAAAAAATGTTCGAATGTAAGTACAGAAAATTATAACATAACATTGGAACGTAACTGTAAATGTTCAAACGTACTCAGCCTGAACCGAACAACTCATTCGAACGTTAAAATGATTAACGTTCTATTAAACCTCCGAACGTAGCACGTATGTTTGAACTCTTCTTCGTTAACATTCAAAAAAACGTCTGAATGTAATAACTGTTACGTTCGAGCATTGGTCCATTAATGTTCAAATGGAAATGCGAACATCAACTTCTGTCATTTGAATGTCAATTGGTTGGGTTGACGTTCAAACTTTATAATTTACGTCCGAACGGTACTTTCTGTGACAGATCTCAACTGTCAGAAAAAAGTTACGTTTGAATGTTACTTCAAATGGAACATCTCCAACCGTTACTAAAAATATTTTTATTTTTAGTGACAGTCTAACAATAAACCGTCACCAATTATTTTCTGTGACGCACATTAAGTGACGATCGTGGTGACAGTTTCAAACCGTCACCAAATGTCTTTAATGGCGTTTTGGTTATTTTTTGTAACCATTTTCTCTGTCATAAAAGATAAATTATGTTGTAGTGATTCAACATTTTAAGTAAACTAAAATGGACCATCTCATTGTGGACAAAATTCAACATCTCAATAACTGGCCGTTGTACATGACCATATCTCAGATTGAAGAGAATTTGTTTTATTAGTGTTTAGTTCAATTTTTATTAGAAAAATCTTAAGACATTCAATTTTGGAATATTTTTTATAATTTAAATTATTAATTTGTATTGATTTTGGTTAAAAAGATTCAGAGCGCGCGTAAGAAGCCGATTCATGTATAGTGTACACCATTTCACTACCCAGCTTAGATCACTGGCATTGGCTTAGCCAAATGCTAGTGCATGTCCAAAGTTTGACTAAATATCAATGAAATGGTCTGCATTGGAGTAGTCCAAATGAGGAAACTCTACATATAAGCTACAGTACCACTAAAGTTTCATTCAAATTTGAAGATACATTGTTCATCTTCAAAAGAATTATTTTATTCTAAAAATATACACCAACATAATTATTTCCAACATAATTATTTCAGGTTTTGTATATGAAAAACTAATATATTACACAAAGCAGGAAACTATTACAATTAATATACAAGCTGGAGGTAAGGTTCCTGTATATGTGTAGGAGGAACATGTACATTTTTATGCAATATACAAGCAAGAGGTTAACCTCCCAACACATTTTTCATGTACATTTTTTCATGTACATATACATTTTTTATATATTAGTTTTGTGCAAACTAATGTACAAGCAGGAGGTAAGGTTCCTGCACATTTTTTGTAGATGAAAAATAATAGGCTGGGGGAAATAATAGTTGAAAAACAAATAATTTAAGTAAAAATTTAATTATTAATTAACATATGGTTAGTGTAATTGCAATATATGAAAAAAAAATTAAAAATTCTATTATTAAAAATATAATATAATATTATTATTTTGACTCATCCCATGTGAGGTTATATCTTGAATGGTGTTAATTTTATGCAAAATATATACTTTTAACTAAATTTTAGAGATGACTTTTATGAAACTAATTCTTATTGATCGATAAGGATGGATCATCAGAGCCTAGATTTGTAAAAGAGATATTGCATAGGTATAAAGATTCTTAGCTAGATCAACCTTGAGGAGGCCATCGATAGGCCTATCCAGCACTGTTATTTATTTTAGTTTCTAAACCTTGGCCTGATCTAATCTTTCATTACATTCTTTTAGGTTGTGTTTGGTTGTTGAGCCAAACTCAATTCATCTCAAACCAATCATTAATAAGACTCACTACTTTTTTAACTTTTTATTTTAAAAAAAAAATTATCTCAACCTATTTCATACATTTTAACATAAAAAATTACACTAATCTCAACCTAAAAAAGTTAAACTCATCTCAATGAGACTCACAAAATATTACTATTCATAACTCAATTCAACTCATCTTAACATTCAAACATAGCCAAGTCTACATGCATGCATTTTTTGAAGGTAGTCCATCGCCCGCGCAAAGCTTAACATACTAGGCATTCAATCCAAACCTCGTGCTATCACAAATTAATATGAACCCGCGAGAATAGAATCAAAGGTTTTGATTTACTTTTGATAAGTTTAAAAGTTCATTCAAGAACAAGAGGAGATAAACTCAACTCACAATGAAACATCTTGNGGGTGGATGCCGCATAGGTAAGTCACCTAGCTAACTAAACCCAAGACAACTATGATCCCAGCCCAAAAATGATGAACTACAAGTGGAGAATCCAGTTTGTCCCAATACAGACGCATTTGACTTAAATATATATAAATATATAGTACGCCATGATCTGATCTAGCTCTTATTACATTATCCTAGCCCATCTATCCCCTTGTTTGTTCTTTTTTAGTTCTAGGCATGAGTTTCCTAACTATATATTGAGCAATATGCTAAGCTACATGTAGGACTATTCATCTGGGTTTTGGCCCGAGAACCTGAGTTTTAAATCCGGGCCTAAACTTGGACCAGGTTAGCCTGGGTCAAACCCAGCCCAGATCCTAGATGAATCCGGGTCTTTTAAAACCCAAATTTTGTTTTTGTTTTTTTAACATAAAAGGCTACATTGTTTATATGATATTGATGGAGCATTAGAATGATTTTATAAAATCAAATCAAATCAAATTGCATGTGACATATACGATGCAATCTACTATATATTACATTGTTTGAATTAATTTGTTAAGAGTATTACAAAACACATACATTGCTTTAATCAAACTCCCACAACAATAAACTATAAAGCTTGGTCTTCTGATTTTTCATACTCCTTGTTCCTTTTTGTTGTCGTCGGTTCTATTTTTTTCTCCAAAACTTGGTCTTCTGTTAACTTTAGCATGCTTCAAAGTTTTTTTCCTAAGCTGTTGCAAAACCTGTAGCATAAGAAAGCAAATATTAACTATAAAGCATTAATATGAACTTATTAATTAATTAGAATGAACAGAAACATGACCATGTTGCATGCAACTATAAAATATGCTACATGCAACTAATTAATTCCCTTAACCACATAAAATGGCAAATTATCTAATAATTAATGGATTTTGTGTTAAAAAAAATGTAGGAAGAAAAGTCTTGTTAAATCAATGATTGCATTGAATTTAGATTGAAGAGTACAAGAGTACTACTATAGGTAGTAAGAGATGGGAGAACCTAACTAACATAAAGGACATTACAATAGATGCAGAGGAATCATAGGACATAAAAAAGAAAAAAGAGCATGCAAAAAAGACCCAACATGTTAGATCTGGGCTCATGTTCAACAAATGACTAAGGTAAGATGGCACAAATCTAAACAACGCAATAAAGCCAAGAAACTTAACAAATAGAAGTTTGCAAAGTAAAAGAAAGTGTCATTCTTGTAGTGGCAAGTGTATAGCTTAGTGCAATAATTGCACTGAGCTTTTTGGGTGTCGTTGTAAAGCTCGTCCTTGAGGTAGGTCCTTTTGCAAAATATTTTAGAAAATGACGACGGGAATTACCGTTCGATTTAAAACCTTTTACTGTCCTTCCCAGGCTGCAAGACTCTACGCTATAAAATAAAATGTGCTTTTATAATAAAAGAGGTTTAGAGTGAAAAATATAAATCTCAATATAAAAAGGCCTTTCATACATTTAAAACCCTCATGCTTAGACCATCATGCTCTTCCCCTTTGGCCGTGTCCCTCCTGAAGCGTATAGCTCATTTAGCTTCTTGTGGAGGGAGGGACATACATAAAAACTAAAATGAGTCGAATACTCAATAAGCATTACTTTATATTGTTAAAATATAGTAACGTAGGTTTTCAGTTATGCATTCATCATTCTATACATACTATACATACATGCATACATGCTTTCATTCACAAACATCAATGGATGGGAGTTTTCATCTTTAAACATGCTTTTCTTTTCGTAAAACGTTCCCTCGTCACTGCCTTCATTTCTTGAAGAGTGTCATGCATTCATACATTATTTTTCTTTCACTTTCATAGGCCAGTGCACGTTGTAACGCCTCGCGTGCTGGGGTTAGAGGCCTTTTGGGCAGATAGATTTGCCTGTGGCCACCGGCTGGAATCCCATTCCATTAGGGTACAGTATTGTGTGCACTACCAGATACTATTGCCCGACATTGCAATCTGTCTATTTATTCATTAGGTACCCCTTTCCATTCATTCATATGGCCGTTACGTATTTTCATACATTCATTTATGCCACATGCCATTCTTTCATTCATTCATGTCAGTTCTAAAAAGCTGATGCTTTCATTCATTCATTTACATGGGCATGAACATTTATTCTTTTCTTTTCTTTTCATTTCATGCTTTCATGAGAAAAACATCGTTTAAAAGCATGGGCTTAAACATCATCTTTCATGGCGTCAGTAAAACATCAGTTCTTATGGACATTTTAACATCAGTTCTTAGGGACCAGTTTTAAAACACTTTTTTCTTGTCAATCAAAGCATCAATTTGAAGCTCGGGGCACAGGCCTCGATGCTTCATTTCTTTTCTTTAAAAAATACGTACAATAGATACATCGTATATTCATCAATTCACATACATACAATTAATACTTTTTGGTGCATAAAAAGGGGCTGCCAAAGAGGGACCGTACATACGTATACCTTTCAATAGTTAGCATGCTTTCGTTAAAAACATCTTTCGTGTCCTTTCGTAAAGCATCTTTTATAGGAAAATCATTTTTCTTTCATTTTCTTATACTTTAGAAAACTCTAGAAGAGCATAAACGTAATACTTACCTGGACTCCGTACTACTTTTATACCATGCCGTCCATTCATGTGCGTGTCAGATGGTAACCTACAAGCATACATAACCTTAATGTTCTTCTCTTTTTAGTGCATAAGCAACTGAACTAGAAATAGACCTATACTTAAAACACTCTCCTTCTATCTCGTGCCCTTATGTGTCCCTTACTAGGATAAGACCTCTGTCTTATCCTTCTTATTAACCACGTTCTTACACATGACTTAGACTGACTAAGTCACGCATCCCATTCTTAGACAGTACCCTCATCATTACCTTCATGTGTCTTAGATCACTCTACTTCTTATGACGATCCATACATATCACACGGCTCTAAGCCACTCTGAGGCTTAAGTACTGTGTAACCATTCTTAGGATAGATTACCCATTACATATGGTGAATCAGTCCGGCATGTGCGTTTAACCAGATAACACATGTACCTCACCCCTTTATGCCTTAAGACCATCATTTAATACATTGGTCACAGGCCTGACTAGCACGACCCTTCATGCTAGCCGTACCTCTTGTATCTCTTGATAGTTCATCCCAATACTTGACACAATGGGACTTCATTCATGAACACACCTTACATCACGCCATATAGCTCGAAACTAATCCCAAGCTATACCGTGACCCTGTCACGTCACCTCACATACATCCTAATCCATCACCGCATGACGTCTACTTGGTCACGTCACTTCATGACATTGCCCAATCATGTTTTCGCTGCACTATTCTAATACTTTTTCGCCACTTAGCACATACTCCTGGCCATAAGCTGACTATACGGTGACACTCATTGCCTTAGACTACAACCATATCACTACTACAGTACATACCACAACATCTTATATCACGCCATGTAGCTCGAGACCATTTCCAAGCTACATCGTGATCTTGTCATGTCCTCTGACATTCTACTACGTCACCTATACGTCAACCTCCAACTCATCGCGAGTACAGTTCCTCACGTACCCCGTCACATCGTGACACCTCGTCACATTCTTGCTACATCATTCTTCAGCTAACTCTTCACCCATTGCAAGCATGACCTCTTGATCGACCACGTCACTTAGTGAGTTATGCTTCCGCTACACTACTCTGATACTTCCTAACCACTTCGCACTTACTCCAGGCAATAAGCCTACTACGCAACGACACTTGTCGCCTTGGACTACAGGCCATATCTCACACACTTCAGGACACTGTTCCATAGTTCCCGACACCATACATCAAGCCCTTCACCCATCAACTACACAATCACCCTTATCTTCGCGACATGCCATATGGTGTATTGCTACACCTCATGGAGTACACTCTTCATGTACTCCCTTCACACATGTTACGCCACATCACGACAATGGCACACACTACATATCGTGCGTTGCTCTACCACATGGAGTACATTCCACGTATACTCCCTTCACACATGCTACGCCACATCACCATTATGGTACACAAGCCATATGGTGTACTATTCCACTACATGGAGTACACTCCATGTGTACTCCCTTCACAGCACTATGCCACATCAAAATTATGGCATACACGCCATATGGTGCATCACTCTACCACATGGAGTATACTTCACGTGTACTCCCTTCACAGTACTACGCCACATCACTACTATGTCACACACGCCATATGGTGCGTCCCTCTACCACATGGAGTACACTCCATGTGTACTCCCTTCACAACATTATGCCACATCACCACTATGGCACACACGCCATATGGTGTATCGTTCCACCAAATGGAGTACATTCCACGTGTATTCCCTTCATAGCACTACGCCACATTACCACTATGGCACACAAACCACAACCACACTTCATAGCAAAGTCCACAACACTACACAGCACACATCCCAACTACACTCAATACTTCACCACAGCGCGTCACATTACCACTGCACAGCGAACCCTATAATATTAACAGCACAGTCCATAACCTAACAAATCAACTAGCATCTACCATAAATAGCGAGGGATAGAGATTTATACCGTCGACGGGATAACCCGTGCGTCGCTCACTAGTCGTCTCAACGATAACATTAGAAGGAACGTACGGGGTGGCTACACCATGTACAGTGACTGTTTAGGCATTTGGATAGCTAGGTGTGGTCTTGGAAGGGCCTAAAGTGGCCTTGTGATGGTGGCAAGGGGAACAACACGGCGGATCTCACCCTGAACAGTGGCGGTCAATCACGCGCAGTGACTATCCATCACGTGCAGTGATTACCCACCACATAAAGTGGTGGTTTGGGATTAGGCTAGACTGAGGGAGGCTACTGGTGGAGCCGTGGAGGCTCAATGGTGGCGGCACGGTGGTCCGTGGTCGTGGAAGGAGGGCTGGCCATGCCCAGTAAGGGAGGGAGAAGCCGTGGGAGAGTGAGAGAGAGTGTGCGTGCATGGGGGACAGATTGGGGCCGTGGGTGGTCTGGTTGGCTTCTGGTGGCCGGAAAGGGTGGTCACCCATCGTGGGTGGCAATGTACGGCGGTGGAAGGTGTAAAACCTATGCATGAGAGAGAGGAGAATCGGGAGATGGAGGAGGAGACATCTGGTCGTGGGTCTACGGGAGGAGCGAGGGGGAGACCTAGGGAGTCTCATGGTGGTGTTCGGTGGCTGAGATGGCCGCGCACGGCGGCACTAGGTGGCTGCACAGTAATCCTATGCATGGAAGAGCTTGTGCTCGTGTATGGGAGGGGTTGAGCTTGCTGGAGGGGGCCGGTGGGTGGCAGGGGAGGCTGCTGTGGGAATGGTGGCGCCGGAGGACGGCGCACGGCGGCACAGCAACATGAAGCCCATTCGGGCTGTGCACTGCCAATAGATAGGAGAAGAGAGCATGCGGGAGCAAGGCCAATGCAGGGAGGCTCGTCGGAGGGAGATGAGGCCGGTCGGAGGGGTAGTGAGGCTCACTGGAGCAGGGCTAGGCAGTGGGGCGTTCGGGCAAGGGGGCTGTCATGCAGTGCAAGCTGAGAGGGAGAGGGAGGAGAGAGAGGGCTGGGGAAAAGTGAGGGAGAAGAGAGAGGGGCTGGGGTTTTATCCTAAAACCCATCGTCTGGGGATCAATAAAATGATCCCACTATGATCCTTAAATACTGATTTAAAAACACGTAAACGTTTATTTAATTAAAAGCACTGAGAGGAGTAATGATAGAATATTATTTAAAATAATATTCTTTCATCATTTATAAAATCATTAAATTAATTTAAAGATTTCATCACTATTTAAATCACATAATATTTTAAATAACTGGAAATCATTTATATAAAATGATTCCCACAACTATAATATATTTAGAGCTATTCAAAGATATTATAATTTAGTTATTTAAAATATTATTTAGTTAAATAACGATGAGAATATTCTATTTAAAATACACAACTTTAAAAAACAAAACTAACTTTAGAAATCACGTAGTATCTGTAAAAACACACCATCGGGGTCTGGCATGCATAATGGGGCTCTTGGACACTAGAAATGAGTGAACAGTCTATCGCATCTGACGTAATTGCTTACGTCAGAAGAAAGGAATGAGCAGGGTATTACAGTCGTGGTCAATAAGTTTCACTTTAGTAAAGTGTTCCCAAATCACCGATTGGTTACTAGGTGTTTTTTTGGATTTCTTGGGTAAAGGCGGGATGGAATGAGTAGGGTATTGTGTATATGTGGATGAAGGGGTTGGAAGATTCTCTTGCTCCTCCATATCCATTGGAATAGAAGAGATTGGATAGTCATAAGGGATGGCGAATTAGTGTTTTTATGTAAATCTTTGTCGTTGATTTGTAAACCACGATATTCCTCCGCCATAAGTGAGGGCTATTAATAAAATTGGGACGGGGTCACTGTTGGACGGGGTCAAGAAGATTTCTGCTGCACCGGTTAATTTGAGGCGTTGTACACCGCAGAGGGCTTAAATCTCCTTAAAGAGAGCGATATTTTCGTCCCTCAGTCCAAACTGGTTTTATTTGATTGTTAATTTTATTGTAATTTTTATTACATTATTGTGAATTTCACCAACAATTTTAAGGAGAATCAACATGGAGCCTACAACTGAAAAATCCACAGAAAGTATTGGAGATCTCAACAAGCCCTTCCGGTTCAAGGGAGCTTATTTCAAGAGATGGAAGTGCAAGGTGCTCTTTTATCTAAGCATTCTCAACGTCTATTATGTTCTCACTGCAAAGAATCATAGCAAGATCAATACCGAGAACATGACTGAAGTACAAGTGAAAGCTCACAAAGGAAAGATTGAAAAATATACTAAAGATGAGTATAACTGTCGATGTTATCTTTTAAATTATCTTACTGATCAGTTTTATGATTACTACAATACTACTTACACTTCTGCAAAGATAATTTGGAAAGCTTTACAGAGTAAATACGATACGAAAGAAGACGGAGCGAAAAAATATATAGCAAGTTGCTTCTTTCGATATCAAATGGTAGATGGAAAATCTGTCGCGGAGCAAGCGCAAGATTTCCAAATGGTTGTAGCTGAAATTAGATCCGAAGGCATCAAGATTGGAAACAATCTAATTGTTTGTGGCATTATCAACAAGTTACCACCTTCGTGGAGAGAATTTCAAAAGTCGATGCGCCATAAACAAAAGGAGACTTCTTTGGAGACCTTAATCACACGTATTCGTGTAGAGCAGGAAGCTAGAGGCCAAGATGATTTGGTGTTTCACAATGCAATGAGGATTCTATGACAAAGGTAAACTTAATTTCTGAAAATGGTAGCTTGCCCAATGGTCAAATTACAATAAATAGTTTTTTGAAGTTGCAAAGAAAAGATTTCAAAAAAATTAGTAAACCTTACAAAAAGGGTTTTCAAAGCCAAAATGATAAGAATCAGGAACCCCCTTCACAAAATCAAACTTATTTTGTCTGTGGCAAAATTGGGCACTTTGCTCGAATTTGTAAGGTTCGGAAGCGAGAAAATAATCCTCAAGTTAATGTAATTGATGAGCCGTTTGTAGCAATGATTACAGACATTAACATGGTTCAATTTGTTGAAAGGTGGTGGGCAG
This sequence comes from Pterocarya stenoptera, assembly GCA_003123785.1. NCBI lineage: Eukaryota > Viridiplantae > Streptophyta > Magnoliopsida > Fagales > Juglandaceae > Pterocarya > Pterocarya stenoptera. Next base: position 27,871 of record QEOT01123953.1, on the reverse strand, counting down.
ATTCTGGTGCCAATAGGCATGTCTGCTATGATAAAAATTGGTTTAAAGATTTTACTCCCTTTGAAGAAGAAAAGACCATTATGCTTGGTGATTTAAGTAAAATCGAGGTTTTTGGGAGTAGTGAGGTTGAGATGAAATTCACTTCTGGACGTATATTGATGCTTAAAGATGTGCTCTACACACCATCTATGAGGAAGAATTTGATGTCGAGTTTTTTATTCAATAAAGCGGATTTCAAACAAACTATGGAATCTGATCAATATGTGATTACAAAAAATGGAGTTTTTGTAGGCAAGGGTTACGCTTATGATGGGATATTTAAATTGAATGTTGAGAATAAAGCATAGGATGTTTCTTTTTAAATGTATTATTTTTTAAATATTATGGCACACATGCTTAAGTCTTTCTTTGATATGGAATAAAAACTTGCAGTCAAATTTTTCATATTGGAATAAAGTGATTTTTTAGTAAAGTTTATTTTTTATGAGAAAGAAAATGTCTTTAGAAAATTCAAAATTAGTAGGGGATAAGGTTTTTAGAAGATAATATTGCTTTTCAAAAGTGCCCCAACGTAATTTTCTACAGGTTTTCTTTTCATTGAGCTTTTTGTGAGTAAAGCTATAAATGGTTAAATATTTGGGTATTAAATGTACGCGTTATTTATGTCGGTTGGCTTTGTTATTTGTTGCCATTAGCTTTCTTTAGAAACGTATGATATTAATTTTGGATGTAATGCTATAACCGAAAGTTTTTTAATGTTGAGATTTGGTATCGTTTCTCCTGAGATAAATTTGGATGCATATATTATTATTAACCATTTTTATATTTTATTGATTGTTACTGTCGTATTTTTCTTAAGCAACTATGAATTAGTTGAACTATTTTGGATTCAGTAAAGAAGTGGATTAATTGAGAGGTTTATTCATTTTAAAAAAAATCAATTAATTCATTGTGATAGTACCACTACAATTGGTAGAGTACAAAACTGTTTTAATAACGATAAATCCAAATCTATTAGAAGAAAAACACAGTACTGTGAGATTTTTTTACTAATGGTGTTGTTAAAGTGGATCCACTAAACAAAGTTTTGACAAGAGAAATGATCTGGAATACATCGAGGGGAATGAGATTAAAACCCATAAATTCATGAGCCATGTATGAGGATACCCAACCTGGGGACTAGAGATCCTGAGAACTGGGTTCAATGGAAAAAAATAATCATATGATGGTTGTAAGAAATGCACTATTTTTTAGTTCTCATTCCTATGATGTGAGTGCATTTATCCTATAACGTTGTGGAGGATGAGTTTTTGGAGAAACTCTTAATGAAATTCTGTAGCTCTTATGAGTGGAGTGTTAGAATTACAGGAACATTCTTGACAGATCTCACCTATGTGAGTGTGAGAGTGGGGCTGCTCTCTATGAGATTTGGGTTTATTCTCAAAAACACTCATGAAACCGGGATGAGCACAAGGCCGTAATGTGCTGGCTAATAAAGCTTATGTCAACACCTGGGTTACTATGTGTGAGTAATAATTCTTTATTTCCCTTAAGCAGTCATAGTTCAAGTCTGAGACCACTACTAACTCTGGAATAAAGGTTGTTATTTTACTAAGTGAGGGTTCAATGCAGAGCACACCTTCATGATGCATAATAATCCTTCTTTGTCTGGTAGTATCTCTCTTATATTATTATTTTTATTATTATTTAAAAATAGTGGAAAAATGTTGGTATTTTTTAATAAATACTATTTATCAAAAACGTTTCTTTTTTAAAATATTTATTACCAACGTTTATTTTAAGAGGCCATTAACGTCTCTGCCGTTATTTTACGTTTGAACTTTTTCTTTTTTCTTTTTTTATTATCTACTTAACGCTCTTAGTTAATGGCCCTATTACTATAAACTTCTGCAGTCGATTTTTTCTTTTCAGTTTTGTTAATAAATTTGGTAATGAAAGAGTGTGCTGTTTCTTGAAAAAGAAAAAAAAATGTTAATCTATTAAATTTGTTCATTTAATCCATCATTCATTGCACTATTACCGAGTCTATTTTTCTCATGAATAAATGTGCCGGTTCTAAGTGTATTTTGAATTGTTTAAATTTTGATGGAGGTTGCCGTCAGTCTATTATTATTATTTTTAGTGTGGTGTCGTTTTATCTGTACAATATAGAAAAAATCTCTAGAGAGATTATAAAAAGAGGGTTGTACCTAGATAATTTTGAGAGTATTTTCAGATAAAGAAATGTATTTTTTTGAGTGGAGCTTTAGACTCAACCACTTGTGCAGAGTAGGCTTGAGTCATAAAACGATCAGTTGGGCTGTTGTATCCTGGAGGAGTCAGGTCAAGAAGATTTCTGCTGCACCGGTTAATTTGAGATGTTGTACACTGCAAAGGGCTTGAATCTCCTTAAAGAGAGCGATATTTCCATGCCTCAGTCCAAACTGGTTTTGTTTGATTGTTAAGTTTATTGTAATTTTTATTACATTATTGTGAATTTCACCAACATGAAGCACAAAGGAAAAGAAGTATATCGCGCGAAAGGCGAAACCTGGAATAAGATCCGCATCAAAGTCTTCCCAGAGTACGTTTACTGCTTCAAGTTTCCTCCTCGACGTCTCCCATAGTCACCACTGTCAGCCACGCCGAACGCCTCCTAGTCTACTTCCTTTTTCTTTTTCTTTTTTCTGTTTTTTGTTTTTTCTCGAGCTGCATTTTATCCTGTTTGGTCCGACTCTTCTTGTTTTGGGGCTAATTTTTTTTTTTCTTGGACCTCCTCCACTCAGGTCCCTGCAAGAACAAAGGGGAATGGCAAATCAGTTAGTGATTGGGAACCATTAATGCAAACCACTCAGTGACCAGTACGTAATTCCAGCAATGCAATTTGGAAATGTGTACTAGAGCCAAAATTTTATTCAGTTATGTAAAATGAATATTATGAGAACTTTCGGCCTAGGGCTTGCAAAACATGGAGGTATCACGCAATCAGTGCTCGGATTGACAAAATAGGACTTAAGGGACTGATTTACGTTTTCTTTCAATTTTAAATTGAAATGTTCATCTATTTTCTTTGTTTGCATGTAACATGGGATCCACTAGACTGATCAGAACATACTCTTAATATGAATGATTTTTAGAACAACAATTGTGTTGTCCCATGAAATTTAGAAAATCCTTCAGTAGACCATGTTTCCAATCATAGGTTATGTATAGGTAGTGTGAGAATTGCCACCGTGCTTGAGGTTAAATGGGACCTCCTCCACTCATAAGAATAGAGTGGAGAGCAAGGTTATTAATCTATGATTCACCATATATTTTATCTTCTGTGTATTTTGCTTTTACCTATTGAGAAACCTGATTTTACTTTAGAAATGTCAGTGCTTGCCTCTTTATTTTCATGGTATTAAAAATCTGAAGTTTGGAGCATTCAAAGTTAAAATGCTTAATTAAGCTACAATAAAAAAAAAAAAAAAAAAAAGACACCATGAATTTCATGTGACCGTCAGAATGTATTACTCTTTCTTACTTTGGTACTTAAGTTAAAATATCTTTAATAGGTTAGTTTTTACTTCAATTTCATGCGACCCTCATAATGTATTACTCCGATTTTGAATGTCTTCTTAAATGTGTATCCATAAACTTCTGTACTAGATATGTGTGACCATTACATTTTGTTTGTTGCGAACAAGACCTTAAATACATGCTTGTTTGTTTATTTGGATGCAGAGATAAATAGTTCAAACCGTTCATTTAAAATATGCACATATCTTGTTAGAAATAGATCCATACACTCATCGTGATACCTACTTCACAAATCTTCTAAATAACAATGACTTTTTGATGGGTGCCACAAATGAGATTAATGAATAACAACTCTCTCCGCCCTGAGTTGAGGATATTAAGGTTGAACCGAGTAGGTGAAAATCACAACGAGGTAATAATTTTAATAACGAGAAAGATTTGATGCTTGTGGAGGGATGGCTTGAAGTTTTCTTAAATGCGGTGCAAGGAAAAGATCAAAAGTACATGATGTTATAGAAAAGAATCCATACTTATTTTGAGGAAAATAAGAAATTTGATCCTACATGTAACTACACATCTCTAATGAAATCAATGGTCGACAATTTAACAAGCGGTAAATAAGTTTTGTGGTTAATTGGCATAAGTTGAAGGAATGCATTCAAGTGGTTGTAATGAGCAAGACAAGGTATGTTTTCCACCTTTTAAGCTTCTTCTTTTTTTAACATTCCTCTTACTCTGCACCATGCATTGCAATAGTTAAATATCATGTATATATTTACTTAATTATATAAGTGAGTTTCATACTGAGCTTCATGTTGCTTTATGCATAGAGATTGGCAAGGCAAAGGTCATGAACTTAGAATTAAAGAAGAAAACTTTTTACTTTGATCATTGTTGGCTTGTGTTGAGATTCCATCCAAAGTAGGTGGAACATATAGAAATAATGAAGTCGAAGAAAAAACCAAGTTCAAAGGCTTCAACACCAAATTCAATAAATTTGGGCAAAGAAGAGAATTTTCATGTAGCATATACAAATTTGGATCGACCAATAGGCTGTAATGCAGAAATAGAGAAACAAAAGAGAAAAGAAAGAACGGACTCGGATTCTTTTGTGGTAGTAAATGAGATAAAGGAAGATAGAAATAGTAAACTCATACTTATGCAAGAAGCACATGATCATGATGATAAGATGTTGTGTTTTAGGCAAAAGGAAGTGAATCTTAGACAAGAGGAAGTGCGGGTTCAGAAAGAGAAGGTTTTACTTGAGGAAGAGAAAGTATGGATTGAAGAAAAAAAAGAGAGGAAAGAATTATGACAATAAATACAAATAACATCCATCCAATGCTAGAACAATACTATCTTCAACGACAAATGAAAAAACTTGCAAGTTGTGCTAAGAAAAACTAGCTATCATGTATTTTATGGAGTAATGTTTTATTTATGGTTTGTTGGCCTTTTTAGAATTATGGAGTAACATTTATTTGATGTTTTGAATCTCATATTGTATTTGATATTTTAGGATTCTTTAATTCAAACGTTGTTTATGTTTTATGGGATAACGTTTGTTTGACGCAAAACAAAAAGGTTTGTAGTTAGTGAATCAGTATGGCACAATTTTTTTGAAAATTTGAAAAAAAGGCATCCATTAGTATAGAATAATTGAAAAGGAAATTTCTATTTTGACAATGGATTTTAACACAACCATAAACTTTAACACAACCATAAACTTTAATACAATCATACACTATAAAACATTAATACACCAATACAACCATAAACTTTAATATAACCATAAATCATTATGCGACACTATATTACTGCTATAAGTGCTCGACGAGGTATGCTTGGAGTTGACAATGGATTTTCTTATTCCTAGGAGCATGATCATGGTGTTGAATGAACTCGCTGAATTCAGGTATAGGGCCTATTGATAATGGATCATGTGTACTTTTTGCCAACTGTTCATATTCGAATTCTTCTTCTCTGTTATCATCTTATGCATCTTTAATATGTAAAATTACGCATACCATCATAATATCGTTAAGTATTTCAATGTGAAAAATCCATGCAGGTCCACGAAATATAGTAAATCGTGCTTGAAGCACACCAAAAGCACGCTCCACATCCTTCCTTGCCGACTCTTGGGTTGCAGCAAAGTATTTTTTCTTGTTTCCTTGGGGAGCTGAGATGGTTTTAACAAATGTTGTCCATTGCAAATAAATGTCATCAACAAGATAGTATCCCATTGCATAATTATAACCATTAATGGTATAGGAGTAAGTTGGAGTATATTCTTGAACAAGGTAAGGAAAATATAAATGATCTATCAAGTATATTTATATCATTATGAGATCTCGATAATCCAAAAAAAACATGCCAAGTCCATAGATTGTAAGAAGCCACTGCTTCTAAAATAATTGTCGGTTCATGGATATGACTAGAGTACATACCATACCAAACAGTTGGCAAGTTCTTCCACTTTTAGTACATACAATCGATGCTCCCTGACAAACATGGAAATCTACGTTTCTCACCAACTTCAAGAAATCTAACAATGTCATCATTGTTGGGTTTCCTTAAGTACTTTTCAGAAATAATTGAAATAATTGCTTTGACAAAATTTTTTAGGCTTCTTATTGCGGTAGTCTCTCCAATCTTCAAATATTCATCCATAAAATTAACTGTGACACCATATGCAAGCATCCTCAGAGCAGCTGTTATTTTTTTAAGGGAAGAAAAACCAAACCTTCCGGCTCCATCTCGTTTTGGGACAAAATAAGATTAATGTGCTTCTATCACAGCTTGAATACAAAGAAATAGAGAATGACTCATTCGATAGTTTTGTGAGGATAAATTGGAGGATTAGCAAAATAGTTACGAAAAAGATTTTGGTGGACTTGACATTGATTGTGTCTGATGAATCTATGTGATTTTTTTGAAAAATCACGTGAGCTTGATCCTTCTTCTTCCAAAACAAATTGTATTTCTATCTCAAATTATTTGTTAGAATCTGAATCGATAAGTGTTATTTTGTGAAAAGTGAATGATTCATTGAGAGAATGAAAATAAAAGGTTTCACATAGACACTTGAGTTGAAATGAATGAAATTGTTGAGGAAATATTATGTTTTATAGTGAAAAAATTATATCTACTGAAGAAATTTAACTGTTAAAATTATAGTTGTTGAAAAAAATAAGGCAGTAAAAATATATCTATTAGAAAGATATGACCGTTGAAAAATATGAACGTTGGAAAAATATGACCGCTGGAGAAATACAGCCGTTAAAAAAATATATTGGTTGGAGAAATATAGTCATTGAAAATAAAGTCGTTGGCCAAAATACTGCAGAAAAAATATATCCGTTGTGAATATATGACTGTTGGAAAAATATGACTGTTGAAAAAATATTTCAATTAAAAGAATATGATTGTTGCAAATAAAAAGACTGTTAGAAAATTATATCCATTAAGAATAATATGAACGTTAGAAAATTAATGTGTGCTTTTCTAATAACAAATAAATATTTAAATTATAATTAGAATTAAAATGAATGAAAACGTCAGAATTAATATTTTAATTACAAACATTCAAAATTATATACATTCTAGGCATTTTATCCGAATCTAGCTTAGAACCTAGAGTAGAAAAGGAAAAAATAAATAAAGAAATTACTAATCGTTTTCATCATAACGAGTTGAGGGCAATATGTGCGGAAAAATATTATGTGTGCCAATTGAATTACAAAAATACATCTTAGAAATTTCTAATTAACATAATTTTATGAGAAATCATGTTTTAGCCATAAACAAATTTTATAAAAACACACTCATAAATTGATGTAGTTCTTTATATTGTATAAAACTGCATGTTTTTATAATAAAATAGATCTCATGTTTTTTTTTTTTTCCAAACATTTTCCGTAAAAGTAGATGAACGACATAAATCTGTTTGGACATCACCACTGGTTAAAGTAGGAGCGTCCCTAGCTAGCTAGCTAGCAAGCAATATATATATATGGCCGGAAACTTTATTATCGTCTTTAAGCTTCGTTTCAGATGGTCGCACAGAAAAGGTGTAGGGAAAAAGAATTGACCGTAGAGTTCAATTAGACCGAAAAATAATTGAAAGGAACGTTGAACAGGAAACACTAGTGAAAAAGGAAATTAAAGAATTCTGAAAATCACTGTTAGATTCTGCATACTGCATGCCACACCAACCCTAGAGATCTTTTCGAACCCTCGGCCGTTTTTCAATGTGGCAGAGAGCGGCACGAAAATTATTCGAAGAAAAAGTTCTCTCTCGTTGGCTGATTTGCTTTAATGGTGAAACATTAATACAGAAACAGCACATGCAGAGATCGAGGCTGCATATATATGATCACAATTACTTAAACCTATCTAGCTATTGGGCCAGCTGAGAGGGTAACGATAATGCTGATCATGCAAAGAAAAATGAAAATTATGAATTAAAATATAAGGTATTTAATTTATTGGGTTGCATTTATTTGGCAGGTTTTAAAGGGAAAGCAAGAGAAACAGCTGCAGAGAACGGATAAAAGTTGGTTTAAAAAGAGAAAGCTAGCGTTCATATTATGAGACATATATTGTAAGCATGCAATGTTTTCACGAGATTCATGTCAGAGGCTGAGTAGGACACTGAGGTACCTTTCTTTTCGAGGACACGTCTCTCCAGCTCACCACAGAGAGAGAGAGAGAGAGAGAGAGAGAGAGTTTAATTAGAGAAAATCTGCGACCCATTTTTGAGATTTTGATTATTAATATTTGTCGCGGCCTGGGAGCAAACAAACTTCAATTAGGCATAGACAATCGTTCTTCGTGATAGGAGAAATACTGAAATAGAGATGAAACAAAAGAAGTAAAAAGTAATTTGGACATTCAAGTTGAGCCGAGCTGTACCCCAAATAGACACCGCAATATAATCTTGGACACCGGGACAAAGGCGAGCTTGTTTGAATAATGAATGATCTTAGATGGCTTATATAAAATATTATTAAAATATTATATTTTAATAATATTATTATTTTAAAAAAATTAAATTATTTATTATATTTTGTATGAGAATTTAAAAAATTTATAATGATGATATGAAATCATTTCTAAATTCAAACAAGACGATACACAGAAAATGCAATTTTTAAGAATGAAAAACTAAAAATTAGTCTATAATTATTTTATAAAAATAATAATATTTACAATATTAGAGTGCTTACAGTATAATCATTTTGAAAAAAATAAATAAAGATAGAGAAAAATTAATTTTTTAATAATATATCTCATTCTTTTTAAAATCAATTCCATTACATTTGTGCACTCTACTACTGTATATAATATTATTCTACTTTATAATTTAATTTATAAATAATAATTATGTATAATTAAAATTATATTTTAATAAAGCGACTCATGAGTTGCATTGATTAATTTAAAATAACTAATAGTTATGTCGTAAGTTTATTATATATATGCATAGTCAACCTTTTCCGTACTGATTTTTAATTTCTCGCTCCTTTAATTTTTCCATACACCCTTTTCAAAAAGGAAAAAGGGAAAATCAAGTTTCTCTGAACGAGTTATTCGTTTTTGTTATAAAACTTTACCCTTTTCCCTATATCGACAATTTCTTAAACATTTTCTTATTTGAAAAATCTGTTCCACAATGGAGAGAGCCTAAGGTACGTTGTGAGTTGTAAGTGACTTGTAACCCTGTTAACACCTAGCCTTTTTGTCTTAAAAAACGTTTTTCTTGATTCTTACAGATTCCACTCTTCTAAACCATTCTTTTCTCTTTGCAACGGTTCTTGGGTTTTCTCAGTACCTGGCCTAGAACTCGCGAGAAAATCATGGGTAGAGCAACGAGGTGGCTTAAGGGCTTGTTCCGGATAAAGAAGGAGAAAGAGTGTTCTAATTCTAGTGATCGGAAAGACGAGAAATGGAGTACTTTTGGAAACTCCGGCAGGGACTCTAGAGATCACTTTTTTCATAATCCGGAGACTGTACCACGGAACATATCGGCTGCGGAGGCTGCTTGGCTAAAATCATACTACGCAGAATCAGAGAGCGAGCAGAACAAGCATGCAATTGCGGTGGCAGCAGCCACGGCGGCAGCCGCTGATGCAGCCGTTGCTGCTGCGCAGGCGGCGGTGGCGGTTGTCAGGCTTACCAGCCAAGGAAGGGGCTCCATGAACTTGTTTGGAGGTGGACGTGAGAGTTGGGCTTCTGTGAAGATTCAGACCGTCTTTAGGGGATATTTGGTAAGTGGATCTTAGCTAATTGTGGACAAAAGCTACTTACTTGCTTTGGATATTGTTGTCGTTACTTTTGTGGAGCCTTCTGAAGATCATTTGGTTGTTTACATATGTAGAATTGTTTTGCCCCTCATGAACGAAATAATTGAGAATGCAGAAAAAGAAAGTTGGCATGGGTTTCACTCACTTTCTGTAAATTGCAACGTACATGATATATCTCTGTCTCTTGCTAAAAAAACAAAGTCTTTACTTTATTGTCATTCATCTTAATTAGCATTGTTTCCGAACTGGGTAGGTCGTAAATGCTCAGATAAATTTCTGATTTTGAAATCTGTAAATTAAGATTTTTCCATGGATCTTGGATTCTGAACAGGCCAGAAAAGCGCTGCGAGCACTAAAAGGACTGGTGAAGTTACAGGCACTAGTTAGAGGGTATTTAGTGCGGAAGCAGGCCACTGCAACCCTTCGCAGTATGCAGGCACTTATTAGAGCTCAAGCAACAGTTCGCTCCCAGAAAGCTCGCGTGCTCATAGTCAACAATGAAACTAATAGATTTGAAGTCCGAGCGCGAAAATCCATGGTGAATACTCAAAAACCCTAGTTTAAAAAAACTCAGTAAAAGTTACACGATTAGTACTACATTTTTGTTGCATTAGCATTTATTTAATCATATTCTTCCGCTCCTTATAATAATCTTGCAGGAGAGATTGGATGACAGTACTAGAAGTGAGCGTACGGCTCCATTCCACGGCAGAAGGCTTTCAGCTTCACTGGAAACGATAATAAACTCCATTGATGGAAGCCCAAAAATTGTGGAGATCGATACCGGCAGGCCTAAATCAAGATCTTGCCGGACAAACACTTCATTTTCAGATTTTGGCGATGACCCACCTTATCAAACACCATTTTCTCCGATCCCTGCAAGCCGCCGCTTATCGATACCCAATTGCCGGAGCTTCCATGACCAGGATTGCTGGGGCTTAACCGCCGACGAATGTAGGTTCTCGACCGCACAAAGCACCCCGCGTTTTGTCAACTCGATTAATGCCGCCCCGGCCACGCCTGCCAAGAGCGTTTGCGCCGATAGCTTCTTCCGGGGATACAGGAGCGATTTCCCTAACTACATGGCTAATACCCAGTCTTTTAAGGCTAAGTTGAGGTCGCATAGTGCTCCTAAGCAAAGACCTGAACCGGGAACGAAGAAAAGGCTTTCCCTGAATGAAATGTTGGAGTCGAGGAGCAGTTTGAGCGGGGTAATGCAAAGGTCGAGTTCACAAATATCACAGGTTCATGAAGCTGTTAGTTTCAAGAATGCCGTGATGGGCAATCTGGAGAGGCCGTCGTCGAAGTCTGGTAGGGAACCGGCAGATAGAGATTTCTTGCAGAGAAGGTGGTGAATATAAGATTGAAGCTGGAGCATTATCGAGTAGGAAAATGCTGCCTCCGAGAGGTGGTTCGAGACATTTTCCGAATTTGGTTTTTTTTTTTAATTATTATTATTATTTAATGATTAAGTTAGTATTTTTTTTTTTATTAAATTTAAGGGTATGTCAAAAGTATATGAAAAAAAAAAAAACAAAAAGGGAGCGCGGTGGCCTTCTCGGACAAGCACTGCCCGAGTAATGATTAATTTATGGGAAATGATAGATCTCCCGTTTTGTGCCCCCGCTTCGAGCCCTGTTTGGATGTAATACATATATTTTTATATATGTTTTTAAGTTTTATTTTTATATAATTTTTTTTAATAATTTTAAATATTTAAAAAAATAAAAAAATTTATAATATTATTAAAAAGTACTTTCTTAATTATGAAGTCAAATAAAAAATTATAAAAAAATATTTTTTATTTTACTTAATGATTAAAAAAATATTTTTTAATAATTTTTTTATATTTTAATTAAACAAATGTTTTTTAATAATATTTAAAATATTTTAAAATATTAAAAAAATTATATTAAAAAAAAATTAAAAACACATCTTAAAATATGTGCTACACCCCAGCGAGAGCCCCGGCGGGAAATCTAGCATCGCCCTTAATTTATTAGAATACTTGTAATGATCTAGGCATAGATAAGATATAGCCAAAATTTGACTAGTCAGTCCAAAACACATCTTATAAAAACATTGGCATTGTAAAATGTAAAATTTAACTAAAATTTCAACTTTTGACTATAAGATCAATTTTTGATTAAGGGAATTTATATTGGACTAATCATTTTAAAATCAAAATAATAATATAATATTATATTATTTTAATAATATTTAATATTTTTTATTTTATTTTACAAATACACTTCATATATTAATTGATAATTTTATTTTAATTAGATAATTATTCCTCATCCCGAATCAATTACGAACAACATGTACAAGAAATCCTATACAGAATCCAACAGCTCCCAGAACAACTATTCGAACCCATAAACTCAACAAAGTTATAGTAAATATAGCTTGCAACTTTTTCGTTATTTTATATTTTCTGCAATCTCATTTTGCCCCTATTTCCTTTTGCCTTTCTCATTTCCCACGGTCTGAGCAACAATTGTTGAGAGACCTTCCATTATTTGTTTTTATTTTGGAAAAAACAAGTTTGTGACTTATTGGTAAATATTCAACTAGGCAGCAATCATGTTTTTCAATTTGGAATCGAATGTCAGTACTACATAAAACTTGTTGGGGAAAAATATTGATGGCCCATAAATTAGATCCAGCCCACTAAAACATTACAAGAGACAAGAAGAAATATAGAGTCTGCAAATATCCAAAGGAAACAAGAGGGAGACCAGGAAGATATGGGAGGTGCATATGTCAGGAGGTCAAGAGAAGAAAGTAAAATAAATCACGCAAGAGAGACCTGCCAACTCATGATAGGTTGGCATGTACAGTGAAAAATCTGATAAACGTATAAAATAGGAGGCCCAGACAACTAAAAGGGAGGAATAGAGATAGATAGGAAAAAAGGGAGAACGGATGGACAAAATGAACGGATCAAGAGAAAAGGAAGGAGAGAGGGACAAACGAAGATAAAATACTGAAGAATAAAAAATAGAAGATTGACGGGAGCTCCAACTTTCTCTGTATAGTGAGATATAAGGTTTCATGAGTGATTGTAAACAGATATATTATAGTGGAGACTTCCCTCCCAAAACTCCCATTGACGTAGGCATATTGCCGAACCACGTAAATCTTAGTATCAACATTTTTACTGCATTCATTTTCTACTCACTACCGTGGACGTACTAATCACCACCGTACAGCCGCACCAAAACACCGTCAGGAGCCCCAAATTCTTTGCATTGCGGCACTGACCGCGTGGATTTGTTCAGACACGCGAAACACGACATCAATAAAACTAAATAATTCCGCTACGGGCAGAGACTTTGTGCAGTAGAGCTGTGCAGGGATGCCACATCAGCATGAATCAAAAAAAGTAAAAAACTAAATAAAAGATGGAAAAAGAATACGAAATAAAGATAAAAAAAAAAAAAAAAAAGGAGGGAAACTATAGTTCTCCATCGTGACACTGTAATCCATCACGTCGACCCCAACATTTCGGAGAGAACCTCCACCTCGCCAGTCATCTGCGTCGGCGTTATCTCTGACATATCCAAACATGTGACCTTGGTCACCAACACCAATATCTTCAGGCTGCTTGGTGAGATGGCCAAGGACACCCTGGGCAATATCTAAGAGCTTATTGGGATGCCCCTCATTTACAGACTCGAGGTGAATAGGAAGGTTTCCATTATGCCAAGGCTGCAAAGGAAATAGCACACGTGGATATGTCAAGACATGAATGAGCATTACCCTGGCAAAATACAGGGAAATTACAAGGTGAAGAATAGTAAATGCATAATCAATAGTAATTGTGATACTCTTAGACAGAAATCCTTCCTTGAACTACAATGAAAGTATACTAGTCTAAGATATAATTTTGCAATTCAGAGATTGACAAGAATGAATCTTGACAAAAGTTTAGAAAGCGTAAAGATAAAAGGTCCATACTTCAAAATCAACCCAATAATAAAGGGTTAGAAAATCTTACATGTGCAAGAGGCAGAGCAAGTACATCCCAAAGTTTGGCTCATAACATGGGAAACCAACAAAATAATGCCATTTTGAACACAATAAATTGGTATAAAGAACTAAGGAACCATCAGAACCGTCAATTACAATTGTAAACAAATCACAAATTTAGAACAAAGAAATATAACAAGATTGGGCATTAAAGCCTTAATTTTTCTCTCATTTTTTCTATAATTAAATACATTAACTAGTTAAAAAAACTTGCATACATTTACTCAAACCAAAATTGAATCATTTCACCAAAAAGAAGCAACAGGTTCACAGTTCACTTCTCTGCTACAAGATATTCGAAGTTAACATTGATAAGAACCCTATAACATCGACTTAGTTAGCATAAATCTCAATAAGTAACTAGAAAAACCAAGCATTTATAACCCAGCAACTACAAAATCCAGACTAAGAAAAAGACTCATGAGTTCGATTACCCTGCCTCACTCCAGACTAAAAGAAAAAGACCCATGAAATATCTGGAGTTTCTGTACACCATAGCCCACATATAACCCTTCTAGAGCAACTCTAGACTTTAAAGAAAAAGACTAAAAAACAAGACTCACGGAGGAGGGAGACGGCGCAGGTCACGACAAGGAAGAGATAGAAGAGGGAGATGGGGGAGGTTAGGGATGGAGGAGGGAGAAGGAGGAAACTGGGAAGGAGAGCAGAAAATGGGTTTCTGAAACTTTTAAGTTTCTCACAGCGTGAAATGGGCAAATGATGAAACGCACCGATTTAGGAAAACTCTTGAACGCATCGTATTATTTTCCACATGGACTCCCGCCATTTGTTCGTGCACAGTCTGCACCAAGTAACCTACGTCCAAAACTAACAACTATGAATTTATAGTTTTTAATATGGGATTGTTTAAATTTATTAACTACGATAATCTTTGAATTTGTTATCTATTTGTATATATAAAAATTATAAATAAATATTTAAATAGAATAGTAATAGATTTAAAAAGTTTATTATTTAGTATTGTTGAAAAGTGAATAGTTAAATTAGAAAAAATAAATTTTTTAATCAAATTTTGATTAAAAAATGCCTAGATCACTATTAATGCTCTTAGCTCTTCAGATTCGCTCATGTTTTAAAATGTCACCTTAATTAAAATTAATATTATAGAATGAGCCTTAATTGTCAACACTACCATAAAATTGAATTATCACATCATTCGTATTCTCAAAGAACCTTTGAGTTAAAAAAAAAAAAAAAAGGAAAGAAGTGTTATGGGCTATTTTATATGATATATTAAATTTACTTTATAATAAAAGTAATTTTATAATCTAACGTATAATATTTAATCACTTTAATTTATAAATTTATTTTTATAAAATTCTTCATGCTTAAAGCATTTCTTTTTCAAAAATATACTAAACTCACGTTAATTTAAAAGGTTTTCTACATTAGCATAGGAGCCTAAATTCTTGAAAATTAAAGTCTATTTAAGAACACAATTATTTTTAGATAGTTTTAAATTATTTTATTATGTTTATTGCTACGTCCACTGCTTTCAACTATCGCTGGGAGTTACTATTATGTATAATTGTTGTTCTTCTTTTTGTTGTATTTTTTCTACTTTTAAATATTTTTTAAAAAAATAAAAAATTTCAATATTATTAAAAAATATTTACTTAATCACTAAGTAAAAAGAATAATTAAAAAATAAAATAAAAAATTTTAACAGTAATATCGAACTGTAAGAATCAATGGTAAGAATATCATTTTTCTAATTCTCACTAGTTATTTTCACATGTTTTTTTTTTTTTTTTTTTGCTTTTTTTAAATATTTTTTTTTAAATATTGTACATATATATTTTTTAAAAAAATTACAACATCATTAAAAAAATATTTCTTTAACCACAAAATAAAAACAAAAAACCAAAAACAATGCAAGCGGTAGCTGCTTAACATTTTCCATGTTTCTGTTGTTACGGATAATATTTGATCTGTCGTCTAGTACTCTATATGTAGCATCTGTCAGATACTAATTGGCAGGTTTTTTATGATCGACATGGTTGTACGGAGGGATGTTGAATTTTATCACTGGTTTTTGGACATGGGCCCTGCAAATTGTAGGAAATTCTGAACTTAAATAATTGAACTGTGTTTTTCTGATGTACTATTTTAACCTTATCTTTCCTCTCTATTTTTTTTTTCTTTTTTCTTTTTTGTGAAAACTTGACCTTTGATTTCGTAGAGTTTGTAATAGCGATATTGGACTAATAAATGTTAGTTAAATCAAAATTTTAATTAATTTTTTTAAAAAAAAGGTTATTGGATTAATCAAGTCAGTTCAAGTCAAGTTATTAGATATAGTAAATAAAAAATAAAAGTCATATTTAGTTAGCTACTATTCACGTTTATTAAAAAGTATTCACTTTTTCTTTCTTCTTCTTCATATTAAATAATTTTTTTAGATAGTAAAAATTAAATTATTAATTAATATATAGAGTATATTGATATGAGATTTTATTTCACACATTTTCTTAGTTTTAATTGTTTTGATTCAGAGTGTTTTGTATGTTTTTTAACTCATTTTTTTTAGAATTTAGGCGTTTTTCATATTTGTTTAATTCTTGAAAAGTTTTTATATTTTGCAAGTGTTTAATTATTGAATTAAGTTGAAATTGGATAATGTGAAGATGCAGAATCCTAGAGAGCAAATCCTAGTTAATCTGGTCTAGTCAAACTAGAATACTATTCAATTTTTGGATTCTAACTGGAGCTACAAACCTCAGTTTCAGGTGTTATTTGGCTTTCTGGAAAACTAAGACGTAGGCCTAAAACTTTTATGAAGAGCCCAAAATTCATTTCTACTATTTTGAAGTTCAAAACTTAGCAGAGACAGAGAAATCAGAATATGTCCAGAAGTTTGTTGTAGCCCAGACCCTGATTCGGTTTTCAGCTTGTATCTAGAATTCTATAAGTCAAAATAAAACAAAACTAGGTGCATTTGAAAGCTGAGAACAAGATCCAAAACTTTTGTGAATGACTCAACTCGAAACTATGTCTTTTTTATGCTCTAAATCTAGCTGGAAGTCGATCAGCCTAGAATTTTGGATTTTCAATAGTAGATATGGGAGAAATCTTTTGTTTTAAAATTTGAAAAGATAATCTATTTTGAATTGATTGGATGGGCTGTGGATATGGAAGAAAGGTTCTTAAAAGAAAATTTTCCAGAGGGTTTGAGAGTAATTTGGATATAAAAAAAAAAAAAAAATTATAGAAGGAATCCACAAGAAATCCAAATCCGAAATGCGCCAAGAGACAGCCTGGATATACGTTACTGTTTTGACCATAACCTTCTACTCACATATCTAATTGATGCAATTTTGGATGGGTTGGAAATCTATCTTAAATGGCTACGACTTTTTCTCTAAGAAGTATTTCAAAATTCAGACTCCTTAAGTACCTATGAGGCTACCAAGATAAGTTCTAAAAATTAGGCGACTTTTAAGGAGAATAATGAAAACGTTAGGGTTTCTTTTCTACCCTATATAAGCATAATATTGGCATAAAATTGAGAGAGGAGGATTGAAGGAAGAGCCATAATTCTGAAAGGATGAACGAAGCTCAAGATTTCTGCTATTATAGAGTTCATTTTCTCTTTCTCTAATTTTTTTAGTTGCTGAATTGTTATTATGGATGTTGAATTCAAATTTATGTTTGAGAAATAATTGGATTATTTTATTAGTTATGATTTGCTAGTTTTCTTATTTTAGGGCTAGGATCTATTCATTGAATTTTGAATATAATTTGAGTATGGTTGTATTGAATACTCTTTGTTAATTGCAATTGGATGATTTCAATTTTCATTCTCGCAATTTACGGGCCATGAATTGCATGCTTAAGATGTTGAATGAAGTAACGAAAGTTGAAATTCAATATTAGTTCGTGAATTCATCAAACCTTAGCAGTGTAGGTTTGAAATAAATACACACATTTATGACCTACATTCAAGAATTCCATAGAGCAAAATGAATTTATATTAGTTTCTGTTATCACGACAGTAAACATAGGATTAATATAAGTATAAGTGTTATACCTTGAAAGAGGATATGACATGAAAGAGAAGATTTGGTCATTGTAATTAGCAAAACATTAAAGTAAGCAACCAGATTTAAACTCATTGAAGGAATTCAATTGATGAAATCCGCCCTAGGAACCTTTCATATTTGATTTTTCAAGTTAAGAATTTGCAGTCAGTCAAATCAATTTTGGATCGTCTAAATAACATAGGAAATTTTATAAATTGGTACTTGAATCTCCTCCTTGTGGAAACGATACTCTTTTTGCCATGTTCTATTTGTCACGACCCATGAACGTATTTGTAAAATTAAAAAAAAAATTAAAAATTAAAGGTTTTGGCTTTAGAATGACCACTCTAATGTGGATTAACATCTTCAAAGGTTTTGACTTTAATCAAAACCTCAAGTTTTAGTCAAAATTTGGATTTGACAACATTGCCAATGCTCTAACCAAAACCAAAGTCAATCCCATTTTTTAACTAATATGACATGAATTTACCTTTGCCTATTCTATTCACATCCAATTGCCATATTGGATTATCCCTTTGTTCTTTATATAATAATAAAATATTATTTTTTTTTTAATTTTTAATTTTATTTATTTTTAGCATATTTTACTATTCTACCGATTATATGTTAATTAGTAATCATATTATAATTAAATTATTGGTTAAGAAATTATATTTTCAATAGTGATTTAATGCTAATAACCACAAACATGGTGATGTTCAATAGGACCAGTCCATTTCATAAGGATAGAGCAAAGAAGCAGAAACGAAAAGGAAACAAAAACTCAAGGAAAAAGCAACAAACTTAAGTAGAAATAGGAAAAATCAAGAGGAAAGAGATAGAATAATAGTAAACATTGCTTTGGTCGAGCTACAATGCACATCCAAATATAATCGAAGGCTTGGATTTACTATAGCTGAGAGTTACTTTTTTTTTTTATAAACAACCTTCCATTAGAAATACATTACAAAGCGTTCTTATCAAACCATAAGGCATGATTAACAAAAGAAGGAACATGCTCCCACCAAACATTAATATCAATTACATTCCAAGCATGCCTGGCCAATATGTGAGCCACACCATTTTCCCATCTTGATACATGTGCAACTTGTGTTTGTTGGAACCATGCTAACAATTGCTTAGCCTCTATGATCAAATTTCCATCTAGTGCAAGAGACTCTTCTGTAGCATCACTGGTTTGGAGTTCCTGAACTAATCTAATGTAGCATATTTTCATGTCCTAATTTGAGTGACTTTATTTGGATTTGGTTATTCTAATGAGAATGCTTTTATTAGTGCTGCATGTGAGGATTGAGTTTTAATGGATACTCATTATTCTTACACACTACGCTTATTTTTATTTTTATTTATTTTTATTCTTCTTAAACTAATTGAATTATTTTACTCATTATTCATATATCACACATTTGGTAAAAAAGAAAAAAGTGTGACGTGTAGTGTGTGGGAATGATGAATAGAATTTTTCATTTAGTTTAGATTGATAAACACAGTATATAAAGAATAAGAATAATGCTACTTGGCAATCTAAGATTTATTACTCAGATGACCGGCCCTTTTGATATAGGGCCACCATGTGATGTTAAGTAATTTATTAAAAATAAAAAATATAAACTCAAAAGGGTTAGAAGGGACCTAGAGTTTTAGGAGATGTTTAGGGAATGTGATACTCAGCAAAATAAAGTATTTTAGTGGGAAAAAATCATGAAATTGGTGGGAAAAATTCTTTTCCAACCAATTTCAGTCGTGGGGGGCTCGTGGAATATAATCGGGAAAATAAAGTGTTTTATCCCACAACTTGGCCAACTCATCAAAATAGATACTTTTCCTTATGTGAATAGTTGAGAGGAAAAAAAATTCTCACCATGGCAAATATGATAGCATTTGGTTGTAAATCGTGGGAAAAATTAGTTTCGACAAAAACTTCTGTGGAAAATGATATTGCCGGAAAAGAACTTCGTCCGGAAATGTCTATTTGAGAAGAACTCTCATCGGAAATAATCACATCTAGCAAAAAAAATTATTTGCCGCAAATACTAAAAGATTTCACTTGGGCAAATGCTAAAAGATTTCAAAAAAAAAAAAATTGTAAAAACAAGAAAATAAGACTGAGCCAAAAATATTCAAAAGCAATGGTCTAATATAAGCTAAAAAATATATATATGAATCCTGGAGATCCAAATTCACACTCATATAACAATTTAAAAAAAAAAACAACTTGAAAAATTGTACTAACATGTTCACCTACTCAAACAACATCAGAATAATAGCAAATAAAAAACATAAATAACACATTAATTAAATATATTGAAGATCATGTTAGGAGAATGATCTTCTAAAAAATATTAAGTTGCTTGTAATCTTGTGGTATATATTCCCATATTGATTGGTCATGCCATAACCTTGAATAAATGAGCTTATCCCAATGAAGAAGTAAGCAACCTTGATATATATATATATATCTCTTATTGTTCCCATTGCCTAAACAATTGCAAATTCAATTTCAGCAACCATTAAGGCAACATATCATATTGATAAGTTCAATACAAAAACTATAACAAAACAATATAAAGCCTTTGATAAATGTTGGAGACAACTAGAAAGCTGAGGCTTTAAAGCACAAGTTCGTAAGATCGTTTGGAAAATCAGTGTGCATGCCCATAAATATCAACCAAAGTTTAGCATGTATCTATTGTGAAATGTTGTGCAAAATACACACACCAACGATGACAAATAAAGTAAAAGCAATCACAATCAAGCACACGACGCACAATATACATGGTTCAGTAAATTACCTACGTTTACAGAGGTGCAGAAATCTTATTAACTAGAGAAGATTACAATCACTCAATCTTAACTCACACTCTCTAGAGCTTTTTACTTTCTCACACTATATGCACTCATTAGACAATTGTTCTCTTTCAAAATATGCTTAAGGTCATGCAAGACATGTCTAATATGATATACTTATAGCAAACGGCACTGAAAATCCTAATCTGGCAAAATTAGTGTTCTTCGCTTGAGAGGCGTATCGAGTGAGCCTTGAGCGAACAACCAAATCAACATTGGCTCGAGCGGGTGTTGAGCGAGGGTTGAGCAAATACTAGGGTTTGTGTCTCGCTCGAGCGAGGTGTCGAGCGGGACTCAAGCGAACTCTCAGACTTGAACTCCACTCGAGTGGTATGTCGAGAGATGTCGATCGAACTTTCAGCAAACACATTTTTCAGCTCCAAAACCAGTATCCACATAAACCCCAACAATCTCCCACTTTGAGATTAAAAAGCTGACTAGCTAGTAAGGGTGCTTGAGCGCCTAGAACATCATATTCATAAGCCATGTGGGTCTCTACATGCCAGCCACTATTTCCAGGCAAGCCTTATCATCTCTGCAGCTTACAGCTCCCGTCTTCAAGCTAGAAGACGCATTGAAGTCAAGCCTGACTTCAGTCTTCCACACACATTGCCCTTAGTCAGCACATCCACAGGACGACTCACAACTCCCACTGCACCAGGAGTATCCGGTCTCGAACCAATCTTGGCAACCTTAGACAACTTTCCTAGGCTTTCATGAGGAACGACAAAACTGACTCCCTTTGGCTTCCTCACATGTTTCGCGATATCAAATCTGCTTTTTTGCACTCTTGCATTTCCCTGCACATCACTGGACCCTGATGTTAAATACAAAAAGTTAGATTTCTTACCATATGCTAGAACTAGCGCACCCCTGGTGATCTTCCAAACTCCTCCAGAGAACGCTACTGCAAAATCATTGTCATCAAACTGTCCCACAGAGATTAGATTTTTCTTCAGATCTGGAATGTGTCTAACTTGCTGTAAAGTCCACACGCTCTTGTTTGGAAGTGCGATGTGTACATCACCCACTCCCTCTACATCCAGTGCTCCTCCATCAGTAGCATACATCTTTCCAAAATTACCAGCAACATAATTCTGCATGATTTCTCTATGTGAGGTGCTATAGAATGAAGACCCTGAATCCAACATCGAATCATCAATCGGACTGTGCATTGCAAGAAGTAAGGCATCATGAATTTCATCTGCCACTACCTTCATCGCATCATCATCAGAATTTTCTTGATTCCTGCAGTTTTTTTGGATGTGACCCAGCTTGCCACAACTCCATCATGTGATATGCTGCCCAGATCTCATATTTCTCTTTCCCTTACTCTTGGAGCTTGACCTGTCATGTCCTCTGCCCCAATTGTCAACATTCAGGGCAGATCTTGAACCCGAAGACTCATTCGAGTCTCTTCTATGTACCTCTTCAGCAAGGACCATGTCACGTATGTCATCGTAGTTCAGTTTCGCCTTACCGGCTGAACTAGTCATAACCATCCTTATGGCCTCCTAACTATTTGGCAACGATGTCAACATAATCAACGCTCTAATCTTATCATCAAACTCAATCTCTACAGAAGACAGTTGATTTGTGATCGTATTGAATTCATTCAAGTGTTGGGCTACAGCATACCTTCCGACATCTTCAAATTGAACAATTTCTTCATCAAGTACACTTTATTGTTCACAGACGGCTTTTCATACATACCTGACAAAGTCGTCATGAGATCTATTGTTGTTCTCTCCTTACTAACATTGTGTGCCACTGTTTTGAACAAGGTTAGCCGAATAACCCCTAGAACTTGTCAATCCAATAGGTTCCAATCAGTATCATTCATGCTCTCTAGCTTCTTTCCCAACAGCAAAAGATGGAGCCTCATCTCATAGAGATAGTCCTCGATCCACATCTTCCAGTATCTAAAATCAGTGCCATCGAACTTCTCGACCCCGGGTGGGATCACTTTATCTCCAGCCATCATTCTCCTTCATATTCGACCTTGGCTTTTGATACCAGTTGTTGTGAAATGTTGTGCAAAACACACACACCAATAATGACCAATAAAGTAAAAGCAGTCACAATCAAGCACACGACGCATAATATACATGGTTCGGCAAATTGCCTACGTCCACAGAGCTACAGAAATCTTATTAACCAGAAGAGATTACAATCACTCAATCTCAATTCACACTCTCTAAGACTTTTTGCTCTCTCATACTATATACACTTACTAGACAATTGTTCTCTATCAAAATATGCTTAAGGTTGTGCAAGACATGTCTAATATATATAATAACAAACGGTTTTGGAAACCCTAATCTAGCAAACAACCTCGAGCAAACAACCAAATCAATATTGGCTCGAGCGGGGTGTTGAGCGAGGGTTGAGTGAACACTAGGGTTTGTGTCTCACTCGAGTGGGACTCGAGCGAACTCTCAAACTTGAACTCCGCTTGAGCGGTATGAAGAGTGATGTCGAGCGAACTTTGCTCGAGCGCACTATCAAGCGAACTTTAAGCAAACACTGTTTTTAGATCCAAAATCAGTCTCCACATACCCCCCAACAGTATCAATAAACATGAAACTAGTGTTTACAGAGTGTGGAAGGGTAGGAAATATGACGCCAAATTGCAATTTTCAAATACAACTTGTAAAGATTACAAAAACAAATACAATATGTAATGAGAAAATGGTGCTAGTGTTTATAGGATTGAAAAAAAAAAGATTATAATCTCAGCCAACTACCCAACAAAATCATATGCCAAAAAACTTTCATCAAATTTATGCCAAATGGTCTTGATCAAATTACAAAATTTTCCAAAACTGAAAGTGGGAATCCAAAAAACAAGACCAACCCCATGTGAAAAAATTAAACATCATAACTCAAACAACTCCAAAAATAGTGTGCATTTTATTGCTTCCCAAAAAAAGTCAACTAAAATGCTAGCAAAATTGAATCAACCAATTGAGTGAAGTCTAGGCTTTACTCCATGTTATTTTTTTTGCCGTAAAACAAACGATTCATTTCCATGTTTGGTTCTTAGTCGACTAAGCCATGGATCTTCAAGGATGATCTCGTTCGAATGGCTTCAAAGCTGTTTGAACGAGCATTTTCCAAATAGACATTTTTGTCTTCAAACGTGAAACAAACGTTCGAACGATAAAAACTGAGCTGATGAACTATTCGAATAGTTTTTATTCTCCATTCGAACAGAACATTTATATTGTTCAATTGCCATCAGATTTATATTGTTCGAACTACATATTTATTCGTTCGAATCCATATTAACCGTTCGAACAAGTCCTGATTTTGTTCAAATGGGTATAAACCAATGTTTTTAATTTTATACCGTACCGGCCGGTACAGCCAAAATATTTTTTTTTTGTAGTGTAGCCGGTATAGAGAATGATATAGTTTCGTACCGGTCAGAATTTTGACAGTTTCGGCCCGTACTGGCCGATATTTCGGCCTTTACTTTTTCTTTTCTTTTCATGTCTTCAAACTACAAGCTGATTTTTTGACCTCCCAATTTAGACCAGATTGTTTATAATTTTTATATATTTTTATATATAATTTATTCATATATAGAATATTTCGAAATGATATCCAAAACAAAACCGGTACCGAAATATCTCGTTTCAATGCCTCGACCGAAACGGTCACCGGTACAGTATTCAAAACATTGGTATAAACCGTTCAAACATAGATTGATATTGTTCAAACGATATTATTTGGAGTTCAAATTAAATACCTAATAGTTTGAATAGAGTAGTTCATGTTCGAACGTCTTAGTTTCTATTCGAACATCACATTATATAATATAATTAGAACTTTCCATTTTATTTATATTCACTGTGTACTTTATGAATAGTAAACTAATGGCAAACATTGGAAGAAAACATATGAGAGAGGGCCAACCTAGCAGTGAAGCAAGTGAGACAAGAGGCCAATATTGGTAGAGTGAGAGATCTTTATACAAGACTTCCACGATTTTGTCTGGGATGGACGAAGCCTGTTTTCTATTATTAGCGATAGAGGATGGGGCCCGATTTGTTAGCAGAGGAGGGTAGCCTATCCAGACATGGTCAGTGAGTTTTATTAGGCCATGGGTCAGATGGAGGCTAATGAGGAGTCCTTTTCATTTGTTATTTGAGAAGTGAGTATTACTATCTCAGCAGATATTATTGTTATTTTTTTGGGATCCCCCGTGAGCTTGGTACATACCTTGTACAACAACCAGTTGCAGGAACAGATGGTGAAGATGCCCTTCGAGGCTGAGGTTCTAGCAGATGATGGTCCCACGCACGATGAGATTCGTCAATTGATGCATGATGATTTGGCTCCTCCATATGATGGCGTCAAGGTGATCAAATAGATTGATTGTACTGCATTTTTTCGAATGCTGAATTTGATTGTCTCCCATAATATTGATCCGAGGATATACAAGATTGACTTGGGCATCGAACGAGCTCGATTTATGTTAAAGATGGTATGAGGAGAGCCGATTGATCTGCCTTTATACTTCCTCATCCGCATCTGATCTGCGTCACGGTATTTGAGTGGAGGTAGTCTACCATATGCATTGATGATCTTTAACCTTCTAGTCCAATTTGGGGTTGATGTGCTAATGACAGAGCGGAGGCAACGACAAATCGGGCCCCTTAACAAGATCACCTTGAGCCTGATGAGGGCCACTTGCAAAAGGCTCGCATGAATGTTTCGGCGGCACAAAGTAGTAGCATGAAGCCTGATCTAGCTTCTACTGATGCTGCTGTTGATAGACAGGCTGCAGAGGCTACTACCATGAAGATGTGATCCTTGCTCAAGGACCATCGCACACTTTTGATCTAGGACATGGAGAAGATCGTGGAGAGGATCACTGCGCCCATTATGGTTTGACTGTAGGAGATTGAGAGATGTGTTACTACGATCTAGGAGGACCTAGATAGTCTTACATAGCAATTTTGAATTTTGGATATGACTTTTAGTTTTGTATCGAACATTGTCACTTTAATTATTATATCTTTTTTATTTGTTATATATAGTAGCTAGCTTGTTTCTTATCAAAAATCATTTTCCTTATTCTACTTACCAGTTCTTGATAATATAAAAAATGACATTCCCTATAAGGTAATTGTTGTTAATTGCAAATTCTTATTTATCATAACAAAAGTCATTAATTAATTTTTCAATTAATTACATTAAATTCCTAGGACGACATATATGATATATTTTAATTTACCATAAATAATAATAAATCTTTATAGGTATTTTTTCATATTTTGAAAATGATAATTAATAGACTCAAATAATATTTATTTTAAAAATATTTTAATGTCTTTCAATAAATTTCTATAATTAAACATATTTCAATTGTCTACGCTACCGTTCGAACGACTCTTATGAGAATTCAAACGGATTCTAACTCTATTCGAACATAAAAATATCGTTCAAATGCTATAGCAACCCATCTCATTAGAATTTATAACTTTCCACCAAAAAAAATCGTTCGAATGATTAAATATATCATTCGAATGGTTTCTAATTTTCCCCGGGCACAATTGTGTATACGTTCCTGCCACGACTATTATTCGAACAGTTACGTCAACATTTGAATGTGAATTACAATACTGTTTAAATGTGTATGGGAACGTTGAAACTGTATAGCAACCATTCCTGTCAGATTTATTTATAACTTTTCACCAAAAAATTCGTTGGAATGATTAAATATCGTGTTCGAACGGTTTCGATCTTTCCCTCGGCACAATTTTCTATACTTTTCCACCACGACTATTATTCAAACAGTTATGTAAACATTCGAATGTGAATTAGAATATTATTCGAACGTGTTTGTGGAACGTTCGAACGATTTTTTTTCGACGCTATATTTCATCCCAAAAATTCTAGTTCAAACAGATATTTTGTGCTCAAACGCATAAAAAACCGCTTCCATGTTTTGAGGCAAAATTTAATTTTCATCGCAAACAAGTAATTTTATGGACAAAATTTAATTTGTCCCTAAAAGATTTCTAATAAGGATCAAATTTCTTATAGGGCTTGATAATGCTCCTCCTCCTGTGCACTTATTCTGCCCATAAAACACAATCCTGCACCCACCCGCCACCAAAACTAAACAAGGAAAAAAAGAGAGTAAAGCCTCGTTTGGATGTTGAGATAGTTTCATAATCTGAACTCATCTCATCTCGACATTCAAACACTACTCAAATATAAATATTTTATAATTTTAAATTTTTAACTTTTTCATCTAATTATTACTTAATCATTACAACTTTTTCAAACTTTCAAACAAAACACAAAAAACAACTCAACTTTTCTAAATCTAAAAAAAAATAAAAAATATAATAATATTTTAACTTTATAATATTTTTATTCAAATTTTTTTCTATTTTTTCAAAACTCTATAGAGTATCTTAACTCAAATAATTTCAGTATTATTCACAAACTATTACATTATAATTTATAAATTTCTCATTTCATTTCATCACAACCAAGTTTGTCGCCCAAATGAAATACAAAAGCCTCATGCTTGTGCCGACGCTATTAAGGAGAAATTAAGTGCAACTGCCAACTATATACATAAACCGCCTAGCTTAGGGTAGGTTGGGCAATTGACTAGACTATACCCGTTTTGTAGTGCTAGCTACTGTGGCTGAATTAAATTCACAAGTTTTTCTTTTTTCGCGGATATTCATATATGGTGTTCTTTTTATGTATGCATAGTGGTACACTAAACATAGATTTTGTAGTAGGGAAAGGGGAAAAGTACATGACCCATAACATGGATTTGGTCCCAAGATTGTATAAAAAAGGAAGGAAAATACTATTGTACCCATTCAATTTACTTTCTTATTTTGACACTTTATGTATTTTAATTTTTTTTTCTTTACTTAATAGTTAAGGACGTGACTATTAATATATTGATTTTTTTTTTTATATTTCTTAAAAATATTTTAAAATAATAAAAAAAAAAAAATCAATTGACCTAACGGTATAATGGAGCGGTACTACTCTGCTGCTATAAATAAATAGCAGAGTAGCACCACTTTAAAATAAATAGGGAGGCAAAGTTGT